>JAVQKG010350756.1:0-11589 GCA_036025885.1 Hypseleotris bucephala | reverse complement strand
AGTGTTCTAGTAGACAGTAAAGTAAATTTTGGGTAATATTTAAAAATGTATTTTGTAAAGATCCTTAATACCTTTAATGTGTTAAATTAAATTAGAACGCTCTATATATGACCTTGTTTTGTTAAATGTTGTTCCTATTAGTGATGTAGAAACTTACTACTCTGCATTTCTCTCTGCAATATAAGCATTTTATTGTCTTTAGAGTTCATTTCATTGGTTTTACAGTGTACAACCTGGTTAAGCCTCACTGCTCTATACTGTATCAGCACTGTTTCAGGTCACATTGCTCCGTTTTCATTGACACAGCTTTGAAAATGTCTAGAAAAGCCTATCCTAATTGTAAATTTTAATTGGATTCCATGTTATTACAAGCTTGTTGCCCTTGCATGCTAGAAGGAAACAAACTGTGAGAGCATACATGGATAACACAACAACCACGTTAAGTCAAAACGGATATTCTTTTTGGAGGATTCTTAATAATAAATCTTGATTCTGATTAAATTTTATAAATTAATTTCCTCCAAACCAATTTGCTGGTTTAAAAATAATTGAAAAAATATGGTGATCTCTAAAAATGTATTTTTAAATATGTTTTATAGACAAAGATGAATGTCAGATAGGCTCAGTGAAGATTTGTGGGCAGCACACGACTTGCCACAACACTTATGGAAGCTACTACTGCACTTGTCTGTCTGGATATCGGCCATCCAACCACATGGCGATCTTTATCCCCAATGATGGCACACACTGTCAAGGTGAGTGGTGATCGACTGGACGTAATTATGACCACTGAATTATCCATGGATATTTTTGATTGATGGATGCTACTGATACATAGTCTGTATTATTTTTCAAAACTGATGTCTGTTTGGCCACGGTTTAATTCAGCTGGTAGAGCGTGTGGACCATATTCAGAGCCTATATTCCTCACCCTGGTGTTGTGAAAATCCGACTCACAACAGTTTTCCAAATGCGTTGTTTACTGTCCTATCAGCACAAAAATTGCCTAAAATATCTTTTTTTTTTTCTTTTTAATGTCCGTAAGTTAAAGTTGGCTAGGTAGTTAAAATGGGAAACAGATCAATAATAGAAAAAAACTTCAAAAGCATCAAATTACTTGGGCAAAAGCTAAAGATAATAACCACATATGTGTTTTTCTTTCTTTTCCAGATATTGATGAGTGCCAGATCAGTGGCGTTTGTGGAGAAGGGGCTTTGTGCAAGAACCTGGAGGGGAGTTTTGAATGTCGCTGCCACATTGGATTCAAGGTCGACAATGGGGAGGAGCCATTTCATCCTCGAAGAGACAAGGCGTCATGTAAAGGTACTTTTGTTATTGTTAATTAAAAAACAACATTATTATTGATATTATTATGCACTCAAATCAGCCAAAGTGATTGAATGGTTGTGTGTAATTCATGTTTTGCTGCAAATTGGTTATTCTCTAGTATCTGCTGCCAAAGGCCCCAGGGTATCTCCATTAACTTAATAATAACAATATTGTGTGCCTTAGTGGTGGATTGTGGACAGCCTGTTTTACCAGAAGTCTCAGTGCTGGTCTCAGTCACTCACACCACTTATAGAGGAATGGCCAAGTTCAAATGTGATGAGGGCTATGTTCGGAGAGGAGGAGACGACTCATCTGTTTGTGAAGCTAATGGACATTGGACAGCGCCCTCTATGATCTGTGAAGGTAACAACAGCACAGGGTGGCTTTGACTTTGCAGTTTTTTGTGCCTCTACAGATATCAGCGCTTAATAACAAATGCAATTCTTGGAAAATAAAGTTTGAGAGTTTGTGTCAGCACACATTTAAGGTGTCAAAAAAAAAAACTACTAATCAACCATTGTCTTTTTACATTTTACCTTGCTCCTGTTCAGCCTCACAAACCTTTAAATGAAACAGCTTTTGCACTAATTATTTGAATTAACACTTAACAAATGAGTCCTCCGCAGCATGCTCATGACTTTTATTTTATTCTTTGGTCTCAGAGGTGGACTGTGGTTCCCCTCCTACACACCCACATTCAGTCATTCAGTGGGACAGTAGCTCCAAAATGGGCTCTGAAGTGGTGTATCACTGTAACTCTGGATATCGAAATATGGGAATTAAAGATGTATTTTACTGTAGTGCAACAGGACGATGGGATGTCCCATCCGTAATCTGCCAAGGTATGGATTTGGCTGTTGTTCTAATTACAGTAAAATTTAATAGTTATATCAAATGCTTTGATTGAATGCTATATTTCCATAGAGATCTTGTGTGAAAATCCTCCAATAATTGAAAATACGGTTCGTTTTTGGGATGGGAACACAACCCCGGGAAGCACTGTGGGCTATTGCTGTAAATATGGCTTTTATGAGACTGGCGGTCACAACATGTCCATCTGTGATGAAAATGGTCAATGGACACAGCCAACTCTGTTATGTAAAGGTAACTGTAAAATAGTCAAGAAAGAAAGTTGTCTGTGTGCATATAATAAGTAAGTTTATTAGTACATCATAAGTATGTATCTCAAAGTTTAAGGTATTAAAAGCTTAATTTTTAACTTTATAATTCATTTTGCCATTTTGTCTTAGAGATTTTATGTGGGGACCCACCTTTACTGCCACACACTGTCCAAAAGTGGAATGGCAGTACGACTCCAGGAAACACAGTCACTTACTTCTGCAAAACTGGCTTTTATTACAAAAAAGGCAGTAACGCATCTTTGTGCACAATTAATGGTTATTGGACAAAAGCAAGTATCTCCTGTGAAGGTAACAAGGGCGTTCAAATCACAACTAACGAGTAGTTAGTTGTTTAAATTCCATTCATCTTGCCGTTCATATTTAAATTCATTTTCTTTTCTAATCTTATAGAGATTAATTGTGGCGTGCCTTATGTCGTCCCTCACTCAGCCATGTTGTGGGATGGACTCTCAACATTAGGCTCTAAGGTTGTTTATCAATGTAACTTTGGATATCGAAGCACAGGGAATAAAAGTGTATCAGTTTGTATGGAAAATGGAGAATGGGAGAAAGCAAATGTTATATGCCATGGTAAATATGACACTATATTCCTAATTGCAAAATAAGCCCCAAGATATACCTGAATGTCTTTTTTCTAGAAATTAGTTGCGGAAAGCCAATGGACAAAGCCAATGTTAAAATGCTCTGGAATGGCACAGCACGTGTTGGCAGCGCTGTTTACTATGAGTGCAATGAAGCATATTATACTTACAGTCTGAAAAATATCTCTAAATGTGAAGACAATGGACTATGGGAGGACATTGAGTTTATATGTAAAGGTTAACCAAAAAACTAATTTTTTTTTTTACCTTTGTTTATTTATTGCTAAATTGCTACATGCTAAAAGCTTGTGTGTGCACTAACTATTATGCTGTGTGCAGAGATAAGTTGTGGCCCTCCATTAACTGTCCCTAATACTAACATCTTATGGGACGGCTCGACTAAATCTTACAGTGTGGTGCTGTATGAATGTATGGGTGGATTTTACCCTGAGAGTGCTGCTTCTACATGCTCACAAACTGGAAAGTGGGGGCAAGTGTCTTTATTCTGCCAAGGTAGAGTAAATATTAATATATGTTTTATCTGGAAAAGAGACAACTTGAACTATAGTGCATACAATAATATCAGTTGTTTTCAACAGATGCTGAGGCTCAGATTTATCTCTGTATTTTTTATATTGGAATATAATTTTTCAATATTATTTAGTTAAAATCTTTTGGCACATACTGTATGTGATTTTGTTTTACATCTCAAGCCACCATTTAGCACATATTCATTACCCAGTATACAGTATATTATTTTCATTTTGTCTCATTTTGTCACACTTGAAAGTTGTGTACCAACCATCAGCTGAATTTTGTCATTCCCTTTTGCAGCAAAATGTGGCCCAGTCCCTTTCCTGGCTCATTCGGAGGTGGTTTGGCACAACCGAAGTGTGATTATCCACCACTGTGTGGACGGGTATCACAGCTGGGTTGGTACCAACACTTCAATATGTCACCACACAGGGGTTTGGCAAAAGGCTACAATTACATGCATTGGTGAATAACATCCAAATAATTAACACATTTAGCAAAGCTGTACACATACACAAAACATGTATAATATATTAATTCTAAACCTTTTTACTGATAGACCACTGTTAACTGTATGTTTTACAGAAATAAAGCCACCCATAAGTCAGTTACGTGTCATAAATGTCAAATGTCTTCTTTGGAAAGCAGAAAAGTATGAGCCGGTTACAGAAGTTTACAAGGTAATGTTGTATTATTTATATTTTTTTGTCAACAGTTTAATGTTTAATGTTGTTTCCGAGCAGGTGAGTTTCATAGGCTCTAGAGATTTCCAGCCTTCTTTTCATGACAAAAGAAGATGGTTTTTGAGCTCAAAGGGCGACCGTGTAGAGGTGTGTCTGAACCTACTTCCTGTCACAAACTACAGCATCTCAGTGACTGCAGTGTCAGCCAAATTCACAGCTAGAATCACCACCAACACAACTTTAACAGGTCATTATAATTTAACCACTGCTCTACAAAATAGATGTCAGATGTTACAATCGAAATCATAAGAGTTATTATGAAGAATGGAAAAAAAGTCTATGACATTACTTGTTTTATTTCTGGTAAACAGTTCCTAAAGCTCCTATGGTCCACTACAGAGAATTTGAGACTCCAGTTCCTACCTTGAGTTTACGCAGATCTCTGGACACGCTGGACCCCATAAGGTGAACAACATATTGTCTATTATCTTCATTTAGATCTTCTCATATTTAGTTGTTTATTTTCCTTCTCTTTTTCAGTGTCTATCAGGTACTTGTGCTTCCAGTAGAGGGCGTAGTGGTATTTGACTGCCACTCTCCTTCTTTCTTCAAAAGCCAACCCTCAACACATTACACAGCTGCTCAAATCAGTGTGAAAGATATTGCGACTGAGATTAACTTCACTATAGGTGATGGCCAGTATTACAAAGGCTTTTTTAATGCACCACTGGAGAATGGCAAGAGCTACTACATCCTCCTAAGAGCTGTTAGTGAGTGGAGAAATGTAAGTAAAAGTTTTGATTATATTTGAAATATTGATAGCTCAATAAAGCTACTGAGACAAGAGAAACTGCTTTTTTGTAGGTGTCAAAAAGTTCCTGTGTCTTGTGGGCAAAAGTAAAAGGTAAGCTATTTCATTATCTTTATCAATTGCCTTTAAATTGTCGCTAAAATGTTAATAATTAAAAAGCTTACAATGCACTGCTTTTTTCACAGGTTCTTCATATGTTTTTAGAGTTTCAACTCTGTCTGCTGCTGCTGTGGTTGCACTGGTTGCCTTGGCCTTTTTAGCGGGATACAGTTACCTTGGGTAAAAATAAATATAAATAACTATGTTGTTTTTTTGAGCGCATAACATTTTAGTTCACCCAAAGTCATAATAACTGTTAAATATCTCTACAATGCAAATGCAAATCTAGGGGCCTAATTCTTTAAACAAGCTAAAGTATTTTACACACAGACACACACACACATATGGGCCGTCATAACCTATAAAGTCTTGAAAAACAAAGGTGGCATCACTACAGATTGATTAGATAGGCTATTTGTTTGTTTGTTTGTTTTTAACTTTCCTCTATTTGTTTTTCGCAGGTTTTTCAAGACATCATGATACACTGATAGGACTATAATATGACCTGTTTTCACATTTTTTTGTACAATTTGTAAACATGTAAATACCTAATGAATAAATTATATTTCAAAGTATTGGTGTTCCTTACCTTATTGATTTTGGATCATTGCTGACCTCTGCTGCAGACTGAATGAACTGAAAGCAGGTGGTGTACTGTCTCTTTAAATATTTCCGAACCATCTTTTTGTGATTCCTACAGAGTAGAGGCCAGTGTCCTCTAGTCCTCATCTGAAGACCACATCAAAACAAAGACACGGCTTCTTCTGCCTGAGGATAAACAGGTACTCATGCATTTGAGTAATTGTGCCCAAGTCGTGTTAAAACGCAGTACTAACACAACAAGCCCCTCACATAAATCTATGTTGTAGCATCGTTAGCATTGCCAGTACAACAGCGCTAAAACAAATGGTCTGCAGAAAGAGCTATTGCTGTTTATTTTACCAGTAATACAGTAATGTTGTAGCCATATAGATTCAGCACAGCTTGTATGTTTGCAGTATTTAATAACATAAACAGGACCTCGTATGTTACCACAAAAATATAGCTTACCGGCTAAGCTAACCGAGCTTTTTGCTAACTCCGCAACATCCCCATATACTTTAACATGGAGCAACTCACAGTCTTATTGACTTATTAAACAATAATTAAATAAGGCGTCTGCACAGGCTATTATATTACCGTAATCATCCGCCGCCACCATTATCGTTGCCTTTGTGCAAATGGATCAACATTTTCAAGTCCCCTCCCACTGTTGAGACAAAATCTAAGTTGGAATTCTTCTTAAATTGATAAAATCATGCTCTTTTGGTGCAGACAAAGTGTGTTATAAATATCTCATGCCTCTCCCTCCACAGGTACATTGTGTTTGGCTTCGGCTGTAGGCTCCTCTTTCAGCATGGCCCAGAATCAGGTGATTCTGCAGTTCCGATTTGCCACTTTTGGGGACTCCATGCTGCAGAAAATGAACCTCCTTCGCCATCAAAGACGTTTTTGTGACGTTACAGTTCGCATTAACCATCTGGAAGTCCCAGGACACAAAGTAGTGTTTGCTGCTGGCTCATCTTTTTTGAGAGACCAGTTTATTCTACAACAGGACTCCAGGGAGGTCCAAATATCCATGATTCAAGAGGCAGAGGTGGGCAGGCAGTTGTTACTGTCCTGCTACACGGGACAGTTAGAGTTTCCAGAACTGGAGCTGGTGCATTATTTGACCGTGGCCAGCTTTCTTCAGATGGGACATATTGTGGAGCAGTGCACTCAAGCGCTGAGTAAATTTATCAAACCTCACACATCACGCCAGCTCACTGTGGATCTACGGAGAGACAAAAAGGACTCAACTCTGCAAGCTTTACGAGAGCAGATTCGGGAGGAGCAGCTCGCTCAGCAAATCGAGGATGACGAATTAAATAATATTGAAGATGAAGATGACGATGACGATGTGATTATTAAGCCCCAAACTCCTCCCTCTGTTGTAAACAGACAACCTAAACAAGGCATTGAAAGTGACATTGCTATTGTCAAAGTGGAGTCTGTGTCTGAAATTGAAGAAAATGCCATAGCAGGTCAGTTCCCCATGAGCCCACCCGCTGCCCTCCGCTCTCCTGAACCACAACATTCACTCATCAACTCAACTGTAGACAGCAGAGGCAGTGATATAACCCTACCACCGGGCCTATCCAACTACCCGCTCAGCCCGCCCCCGTCTTCCCCATCCAACGACAAACCTAGTGCCCACCAAAGAGGCTACGACAAGCCCCCACAGTGGTACCATCAGTGTCCCAAATGTGCCCGGGTTTTCAGGCAACTTGAAAACTACGCCAATCACCTCAAAATGCACAAACTGTTCATGTGCCTCCTCTGTGGCAAGACTTTTACTCAAAAAGGCAACTTACATCGACATATGCGAGTCCACGCTGGCATCAAACCATTTCAGTGTAAGATATGTGGAAAGACTTTTACTCAGAAGTGCTCATTGCTGGATCATTTAAATCTTCACAGTGGGGACAAACCGCATAGGTGTAATTACTGTGACATGGTCTTCGCTCATAAACCAGTTCTAAGGAAGCATCTCAAACAAATCCATGGGAAGAATAGCTTTGATAATGCCAATGAGGGCAGCCTACATGAAGGGATGGATTTTGAATTTGGACGAATTTAGGATGCGTTTGGGAAACTGTTCTGTACTTACTTCTAACTACCATAAAATGTTGGGTTATTTTACAGTTGTTAGGGCTAGGGGGGTGAATAATACATATGTCTATTTAAAAAGCGTACATTTGTGTATTCAAATAAATTATGCACTTTTATTTTGGCATCACAATTTATAAGAAGCCAGAATACAAGCATGGTACTTATCTTTAGGATTTTCAAGTTCAATTTTAACTAAGAGAACAACATATCAGCTCTTTTCCTGGGAAGTCATTCCGCTGTCTGTGAATAGGTTTGTCTGACTTGGCTAATGTAATCATCTATGTGACTCCAAGCTGTGGATGTAAGGGGAACCAGTGCCACATTTAGACTTGTCCCTCACCTAATTTATGCAACAGATAGATATTCCCAGTACACAAGTGCAAAAGTTAAAAGTTAATTCAGGTGTACTGTTCACCAAAGGTACAGAAGTGGGCAAAAACACCGTATGATACTGTATTACATGGGCCTAAATGTAATGCTTTGTTAATCAAGATTTATTTTTTAAAAAGCTTGAAATTCTGAGTAACTTTTATGATGAACTTACTGTAGCTTCATTATTATGGACTGTTTTTACTGTATGTATAATGCCTTTACATTTTACTTGAACCCAAAGCGCTCCAGTACAAAAGTAGCTGTGTATAAATAGGTGTTTTTTGTGGACCAAAATATCATAAAACATAATTGTGGTGTTTCACTGTTATAGGTATTTTACTAATATATTTATTACTATGGACCTGCCTCTCTTGTTTAGTGTGCAAATGTAAGCAGATACTTTTTTATTTCATATCATTCTAATACATTCATTTTCTGTTCAAATTTGTGATTGCCTACATGTCACAATTTACATGCCTTATTGTCAACCACGCCAGTTTTTATGTAAATGTAAAATACCTAAATGTCAGACAAAAGTCCAGTTGTTCACTTGTCTAGTGTTATAAATAGGTTTGTTAACTTGCCTGAAAAAATATACTATAACCAAACAATTGCTCAGACAGTGTTGGACTAATGTGTGTGTTAATAAAAGTCTTTGTTTAAACTGCACATTAGCATACTCCGTATTGACTCAAAACAAATGTGTGAATGCATTTTGTTACCAATAAGCATGCTGTTGGTGGGTACGTCACAATCTGTCGTTTAATTGTAGGGACTATTATGTATATAATTTCAAGTTTATGTCTAGTTAATGAAGTTTGTTGTGCCTTATATTTTTAGTCCAAGTGACAGTAACAAAAGGCAGGTGTCATAGATTCTTCAAATGTAGCCATGAAAACCTAATACAAACTTATTATCTTTTAAATACATCTTTAAAGTCGGTCCGCACATTAAAGCTTCAACTAGAATCAATGGGTTATATCAATAGCTCACCAAAGTGTAATTTGTCCAGTATGCTAATAAAAACCACAAAGCACTCTTAAACATTAACTGAAGTCTTGTCTAAAGCATGCTTGAAAAGTCATTCGAATGCACAGACCACTTGAACATGACCAAATTCAGGAAGTTTCACTTTTAATGAGCTTAAAATGTTAGTGATCTGGAACCAGCTTTGGTCCATTTACATAAGCGACTACATCTTTGAAAGTGACTTTAAATTTTGGCAGCTGTACTGTACAAGGGCATATTTTGTCATTTAAATAGGAAAACAGGCAAACCATTTGATCCTTAATAGGCTACTTTGTTTTGGAATAATATCTTGTATTTGTAAATGCTTCATTTGTGCTTTTTGTTGGTTCTACCTTCAGTTAACACCTTGGTAGGTGAAAGGTGAAGTTGTGTTCGTTTATAGCAAAAACAAAACAAAACAATGTTTTCAGTGGACAGCTGTTATGAGCCCTATGAGATTTTTTACACTTTCCATATTTTCAAATGACATTGTTCTAAAGACATTCATACAATCCAAACTATTTCAGCTGAGGCCGTCAAACATAAACATAAGTTCTTCACATACCACACAGTTTTTGTAGATAAATAACCTTTACAAGCAGACACAACAACTTAAGAATGAAAACATTTGTGCTGTATCCACGCCCAACCCTTAATGTCTCTGCTTATTTACAGTGTACAAAAATAGTAACAGCAGCCATCTTCAAAACCACTCACTGATAAAGCAGACAACTGATGCATTGTTAACCTGTAAACAATGACCTAAAGTACAATGTTTTTATTAGTGAGGCAATATAACATACTCAAAGATTTATTTACCGCTGAGCAAATTCTGATTGTAAATCAGTACTAGCCATTGAGCACTCTCATTTGGACATCAATGTAGACCATATTTGAAGTCCTTGTGCCCGTGAACTATAATGACGGGTCTTTTACACTGTAGTTTGGTGTTTTGCCACCAATTAAGATGTAATTTACTGTGTCATCACTGGATGCCTAAAAAACACTTTGGTCACAACACTTTACATGAAATATAATTTAACAGAAACCAAATGGCATCATAGACAATTACAAAGTTGCTGAAGTCTACAGCATGGGTATAACCTTGTAATGGACAGTTAGATGCAGTTATGGTATGCTCACCCAATTCTGTTAGGGTTGGGTTTGTTTACCAACCCTACCTAGGATGCCTTTATATGGTCATGGTAAGATCTACGAGGAAACTACAGTATGCCCAAAGCTACCATTTATATTTCATAATGCTGGGCATGTGCATTCCTCAGGAAATGTCAATGGTTTGAGAAATCAAGGAAATGAAAGTCAATGTTGTAATTTTGGCTTTTTTAGATTTAGTAAAGCAACAATGAATTTGTATAGAATTTGCTCTGATATTGTGTATGTATAGTGTAACGTAATTATCTGCATTTTCTTGACTATAGAGATAAGAACAATCAAAAACTTTTTTTTTCTTTTTTTTTGTAATGCTGAAAAGGAACAATTGAGAATTCATCCGTGTCTCTGCTGCCACTTTTATCAACTGATTATTCACACACAGACTCTATGTAAGTCAGAGATCTCCGGATGCAAAATGTGTTGCCTGGGGGCACACTACACTTTTAGACGCACATTTGTGAGCCCCCTCATGCATACAAGCGCACACGGACACACACCCTTAGAGTGAAGAGGCGGTGTTGGTCTATAAAAGCTGCACCCAGGCGAAGGTGCAAAGAACAATCACACCTAGTCCAGCCATACACTGCCACCAGCTGCGAGAGAGACCGCACAGACACACACAACCCTTTGGCGCTGGGATATGAACACTCTCATCCTCACCTGTCTACTGTACTCTGGTAAGTACTCTTGTGTTTTTGCTGCTTGTGTGAATCAGTTAAGTGCGAAACAGAGGGGAGATGGTGGACAAGAACACTGCAAGACAAGGCTTGTTATATTCAGCTATTTCACAAGAAAGAATTTCTGTCACAAGAATGTTGCCTCTGGCTCTGAAAAAGTGTCTCGTCAAATCTCTGAGAATCAATAAGTTAGACATTCCTCCATGTTTAGTATAGTTCACCACATACTGTTAGCTTTGTATGTGAACAGGTTGTACAAGTTAAGATTTGAGACAATGAACCACCTCTAAAGTACTAATAAAATGTTTTGTTTGGCTGCAATTTAATCAAACGTTATAGGTAAAGTCGCCCAAATGGTTGTGGTTCTTGTTCTTTGTTAATAAATTCAGTGAAATCAATATAATTTTTTGTTGCTTTAACTTAATGTAATATCTCAAACATGTAATCCGATACATGTTTTAAAAGCACAGTGTTGAGTAGTAAATATTT
>JAVQKG010350552.1:0-12076 GCA_036025885.1 Hypseleotris bucephala | reverse complement strand
TATACCAGTGTTTGGCTATA
The DNA here is from genome assembly GCA_036025885.1 of Hypseleotris bucephala. Lineage (NCBI taxonomy): Eukaryota > Metazoa > Chordata > Actinopteri > Gobiiformes > Eleotridae > Hypseleotris > Hypseleotris bucephala. The sequence goes on along the minus strand of JAVQKG010350552.1, from coordinate 12,056 downwards.
GTTGGCTAGTGTTAATGTCAAACCCTTCATATTATATTTCATAGTTTCGTGTAAATATTGCCTCAGAGACTGCATCCACTTTGAGACCTTATTAACATGCTACGCACAGAAGAGCCAATCTTTTAAATCTCGCCCCTTCCTTATTTGTCATTCCACTTTTGTGGTTTGCTTCCTAAATATTCCCATCCCGGAGCAGCCCTCGTCTGTTGTTCCATTTCCTGCTCCTCTGCCTCACTGTTGGGGATGTTTGTTCAGCTTGTCACAGTGACATCACTCATTTGGGATGTCTGGGCGACCATACCGTCCTTTTGCACCGTTAATCCCCTTTTCAGCTGGACAGGACCGGGGCCACTGCCAAAACATTTGCTGCTGGGCTTTCAACTGCAAGTGCTAATGTAATGCTGTTATGTAGAAAGGACCACACTATACACTATATAAGATTAAGTAGACTTTCACTTGGGCTTCCTGCATAAAACCGGATGTTTTTGTTATTGTACACAAGGTTCTGGTCATTGCATGCGAAACAATGGGCCTTCTCTGAACATTTGATGTGTTGACATACCACTACTGTCATAGAAACACTACATAAGAATGATGAGTGATGAACATTATGTGCTTTGAAATCCATTGTCAATAAGTCCTAATCTAGTTATAAACTGGATCAATTTGAATGTAATTGTTTATGGTTTGTTTTGTAGTGTGTATATAAAAACACACCAGATCCAGACTTCATGTTGTCATAACTTCGTTTAATTAAGCATGTTTGAAATGTCAGAATCAGTAGTTATAATTCAATTTCAACATGGTGTCAAAAAGGCCTACATTTTACAGTCCCCTGCTGTTGTAATCAATCACAATCTCAGGCGTTAATTAGTCTGTTTTATATTCTTAATTTTTCCATTGATTCTTCGCTTGCTGTACCAAAGCCCAAATCGGAACTCGTACCCTTCTCTTGTCTATTTCATCAGGTATGTCCACAACTGTTTTCCTTGATGAATGAACTGATTAGGATTGTCATGATTCACCCATGGGCCATCCAACCAAAACAAAGATTACTAGCACCTTTAATAGTATTCTGGTGAACAGCTCAGCCATACACTCACTGGCCACTTCAATATAGATGCACCTATTCACAAATAGCGTATTGTGGAATTTATTGGAATTTCTTTTCTTACTAAGAAATTAGTGACCAACAGTTCTTGCTATTTTGATCCCAGCGATTAGAGGAGAATGTTCAGATTGGCTTGAGATAATGATAATTTATCAGATATAAGGTTTCCCTAATAAAGTGGCCAAAGAGTGTGCCACCTCTGCCCTTTAGATAGCCTCATTTGCAAGGTTTTAATATTTATAGCTGTATTTGTTCTGCATGAGACTTGTGCTTGATGCTCATTTTACATTTGAGGTTTTCTTCTGATACTTGAGACAGGAATAGGGAATCGACCTGAACTGTTTTGGGAACAGATAAAATGATCTCTCCATCTCTGGCCTCTATGTGGTAGAGGTCACCTCCATGGCTGGGCTGCAAATGTGCACAGCATAGCAGTTTATGAAAGATTATATTCTCTGATGTTTAGCCCAACTGACCCAGATAAAAATAAACTGGCCTCAGACAGAGAAGCCAGAAAAAAAGATTTCCCTCAGGAGATTAAAATATATAGCAACAGAAAACACTGCCTCATCAGCGCATCTCATTGTCAGTCACTCATACTTCCTACAGCTTAAGGACGGGCTTGAAATTAATGGAAGATCACTACAAAAGCATAAAAAATGTCCTGCATATTAGAATGACTGCTTTTGATCAGTTGCATTTTTGTACACTATAGGGTTTGTCATAAGTGCTAGGCAGAATAAGATTTGACTTATTTTGACAAGAAACGATTATGTGGAGGATTGATTAGGCTTAACAAGCTTTGATCATGTATTTAGGTGAATTGGTCAATCTAATATATATGTAACTATCTAGTATACAGTATAAACCCACTACTACTGGCTGTTATACTTGGCCTCAGGGCCAAGTGGGACTCTATAATGTGGTAGGGTGGATGCCTAAACCAATGATTATGGCCAATTCCTTTATTTAGTAGATAAATCTGCTTCAAAATTAAAGCTTAAGACTAAATGAGGAAAAAACAAGGCCAAAGAGGACTAAATTAAGTACATTTTTAGTCACAACACATTTTCAGTGCTCCAGCACAGGGGTCATGGGCTTGTTCCCTGCAGCTCCAACACAGCAAGGATTTAGAAGGACATCCATAAGACACAGAAACTATAACTACACAATGTGTGTAACGTAAAGGTATAATGAACATATTATGTCTAAAAACTGTAGGGGGACAGCGCGTGCAGAGCAGATTACAGGCCCAACCGCTCTCATCAGGAATATAAGCTCATGCTCTCCGCTCGCTGAAGAGCAGATGGGAACAATGTGATGGGCAGCATTTGTCAGCATGCAAAGTGCATCCACGTCTGTCAGCACAAAACTAGCTCAGCCCTAAATTATCCTTATCTTAGCTTTGAGTAGGTTTATTAAAAATGCATTAGACTGTGCCTCAATTATGATAACAATGCTAGTTCTGAATAATGTACAGTAATTTAATTACTATACTGATTATTACAAACCACTTAATTTGATGCATTTTAATTTTACATCTTCAAAACCACTTCCAGAAAAGTGAAACCATCACTGTGAATACACTTTATCCTCCTGAACATGGAAATTATTACCTGTAAGTAACTATAAATTTAAAAAAAACAAGAATAAAGAATATACATTTTTATAGGGCTTGTTAACGCCAAAGTGCTGATTAAACTACACTGGATCTATCATCTACAATTGTTATCAATAACATCTTATAACATTACATCTGTGGTCTCTTCTACAAAAAAGTTTATTGTTTGTCTCCTTTAGGCACAACATTGGTCTGACTTTGAAGAAGGTCCTGTGATATTTACAGAGCTCCCTTTATTTTTAAGCTGCCATTGCTGGAAACTTACATAAGACACTGTCTTTCGCTTCTCTATGTGTCTCAGTAAATCAGTCCCTCAGGGCCTGTCATTAGCATCATCTGAAGTCGCCACATCCACCATCACTCCCATGTGCCAATGTGAGAAGACAGTATCACCCCAGCTCTATCGAGGGGAAAAAGAGGAGGAAAGATAAAGGCCACAAATCAGTGTCTGTGTTTACCGAGTGTGGATGACATTGCAGAGACCGTGACTTGGGCACTGGAGCAGGTGATAGCACCAGTCACACACATACACACACACACTGGCACAAACGCAGTCTTGTCGCCACCTCAGCCATCACTCTGAATGATGTCAGTCACATTAATTGCTGTTCCCTTCCCGTGGCACGCTTGAGGAGATTTCACAGAGGCAAGGACAAGACTCAGGACCCACAGACAGAAAGCTTTAAAGGGCAACTGTCTTTGTTTATGATAAAACACTACACTCATACTCATCACATTTGTCACTGACTTTAAATTCTGGTTTAAACATGCACCTTTGGTTTGTAATACCAAACTGCCACTTAGACAAATAGTTTTCAAAAGTTAGTAACAACTTGTACTTGCCATAGTTTATTTCATGATGACAACAATGTTTATTTCAAAAGATGTTAAGATTACAATAAATTATGAATGAAGAGGACAGCTTGCTATAGTAGTATTGAATGTGTTAGTAAACTACATTTGGCAGGTTGGCTAATATTTATCTCCAGCCCTCATAATTAACTCTCACTGTCATTTTGTATGTAAAAGGCCTTTGTAACAGTGTTCAGTCAAGTTACAAAACCTATTGTATCTGTGGCATTACCCAGAACCCCTCCCAAAACATTTGATCAGATTATGCAACGTTGAAGTTTCAACCCCAGAAGCAAGATTTCAATCAGGAGAACAAAAACATTTGATTTGGAAGTCAAGAATTAAAGCAATAGCAGATATACAGTTAGGACCATGTGTTTAATATTCAGGACTATTCACCGCTCCAGATTGGGCCTTTTTATTTCCTTAATGACAGCAATACATCACCAAGCGGGGCAGACACACCAATGTTAAAGTTAAGAGTGAGATTTTGGCTGTGAGATGAGTTGGATTTATGCTGTTTAGTGCAGTGTGAAAGGCACTTGAGGAAGCTTGATGTGCAGAGGTCGATGACATAAATCAACCACTGACAAAACTGTGGTGAGATGTATGTTTTTAATTCAACAATGCACTGGGGGTAGTTCAACCCCAACTTCTTCAAAATATTAGCCTGACTTCTCAAATCATTTTTTGGGCTTTTTCTTGACATTTTAGGACACCAGAATTCACTTTAATATTGATTTTATAGAGGTATTTTTTCTTATTAGTGCCAGATTGCTTTTTATTCATTTAATTACTCAAACTAGCCACTTCTAATGGAATGATTTTAACTCGAATCCACATTCTACAGCGGCTCAAAGGGTCAAATGCAAACTACAACCTGGTTCAAAATATAATAAAATAAAATAATTATTCAAAGTTTAATTTGAATATTCAATTCAAATACCATTTCGAAATATGAAAGCATTCCTCCATTTATGACAGGAAAACTATTCTAGTTTGCATGCTTTCTAGGGCATGTGGGAATGCTTCAGGGCTAAAATTTGATCATGTGAAAACTCCAGAGTCAAAGGTCTTTTCGTTCAAAAAGTTTCAACAATAAAGGTTACAAACAGAACAAGGCCAGTGTGAAATGAGATGCCCAGTTGTCCTTTGTATATTCAAACTTTGATTTTAGTCTGGCTTAAAAAGTAAAAATTCATACAATACATGTTACAGTGTATTATGCAGCCATTCACATCACCTTTTAAATCTGAGCAATAGGTTTAAGTTTTCGTCCATGTTTTGAGTTGACTTACAAAGTTGAACTGTATCAGGTTTACCCACAGTGTACCTAGAAATGGTCTAATTTTAAAACTTACAGTCAGTATAACTAAATACCCCATTTTGAATATAAAAGACTCATATTTTTAGTTGACTAGTCATTTAAATATGTCATGCATTAAAAACAACTGCCTCAAAAAGTATTATTTTACAATAAATGAATGTGAATGAATTAATGATCAATTAAATTCCATACTGAATAAGTTTACATGGCACCTTTTAAGGTCTGTTCAGCATTACTGCACATGTGTCTTATTTCAGTTCTGGCCTACTCTAAATATCACCTTAAACTGGATAAAGAAGTGTTAAAACTAACACAGCCATGTTTAATGTTGATTACGTATATAACTCAGTATGCTCATACTATTCAGAGTAATCTTGAGAATGGAAAACACATTAACTAACTAATATTTGCCATTTTGAGCATTGTTTACACTCTCGTTAGGAACTGTGAAAAGAAGTTTACACTAAAAGGGCAATGTAGTTTGCTGAGTAAAGTTTCAGAAAACAAAGTAAACGTAGACACACAATGGAAAATAAAGATGGGCTAAATATTTATTACTCGCACAGCCAGTTGTAAACATTCTTCACAGTTCACACAACCGTCCACTCTGACCTGCTGCGCTCTGACCCTTATCTGTGTCTGGCTTTATCTGCTATCTTGATCTCCATTTCACAGCATGTGCCTGTCCTGTGTCGTAGTGTGGAGCCCCTAAAGTGCAATGAAAGTGTCACTGACCTTCCACTGACCCATCTGAAGTGGTCATTTTCGTCCTCCTTGTACTTTGCTAAATTGGAATGTAGGAAACATAATGTGCGTACTGAATGGACACCGGTGACACGAAACCCCATCCGGAGAAGTAATACGAGGCCGCTTTTGTGATTTGACCTGAAAAAACACAGGTAAAGTGTACGGCGTCTTGCTGACTTTGTGAAATGCAACTCTCTTTACAGTAATATTTCCACCCAGTGCTCAAGTTAAAGGACATTAGAATCGCTTGTAAGAGCTTTTTGAGCTATGTGTTTCCAGACTACATTTGTTTCCAAACACTGGTCAGTCCAGTAAAAACGGCCAATAACAACTCAGAAAGAAGAATATTTGAATCATTTACTTTAATTAGTAAACTGACGGACTTCAACATAAATTAATAAATTAAAGCTTTGTTTGTTTTAAAGCACAACAGTCCAAGCAAGACACCACAAGTCAGGCAACCTTTTTAGTCCCAGTCTCTTTTAAAAGAGGTCATCAGCTGCTGTTTATGAAAAGTACAAGAGACACATCTGTAAAACCACTCCGAGCAACGGGCAGAAATAATTCATCAGGTGTCTGTTAACTCGACCTGAAGTTATGATTCCACAGACATAATTCTTTTGACTTCTCATATAGGACGAGACTGAAGTGAGTAAAGCAAATGCCAGTTAGGATTTGACAGAAGCCGACATGGTACCTCTACTGAAACATGAAGTAGGTTGATGCTGTAGCTCACCCCTAAACACCACAGATGAAGATAAGCTAATGAGTAATGTTTCTATTTGCAGCTGTGTCGTTTGCATTTGCGACTGGAGGAGCATGTTTCGACAGTGCTTGTGTATGTGATGCTATTGGACGGAGCAGCGTCTGGCAGCAAAGGGGTGCACACACAGCCCATTCAGAGGATTATCTATCCCCAGGCGTGTGCCTCTAGATCCCGAGAAAGAAACCCTAGCTGCATCCCAAAATCCTCTTGTTTCACTCAGAGGGGAATCCCCAAGTTAAACTAGCTTCTCGCGGTGCACACAGGCTGCTACTTTGCGGGTTCCAGACTGGGGTAAGAAAAGGACTGTCCCATTTATGAAGGGTCAGTCAGAGCAGCCTCAGCAGGAAGGCTTGAGCTCTTCATCAGTGATGAGTCAGTAATCTTGTCTTGAGTCATTTCTTGTTTAGACTGACTGTCTCCATGTTGTGGCCTCCTGGATAGAGTCTGTGGCAGCCCAGCAGAATGGCAAAGGCCTTACGGAAGTCAGCATTGAAAGCATAGATGATGGGGTTGAGGGATGAGTTAGCCCATCCAAACCAAACAAACACGTCAAAGGTGGTGGGACTGATGCAGGGGAATGCCTCACCTCCACTAGACTTCTCGCAGAAGGGCACCATGCAGTTGAGGATAAAAAACGGGAGCCAGCAGCACACAAAAACTCCCATTATGACAGACAGGGTTTTCAGCACTTTGGTCTCTTTTTTAAAAGTCACTTTGAAGGAGCTCTCGGACTCCGTGATACTGGAGCCACGGCCCATGCTGTCGTGCCTGTTTTTGGCGCTTTCCGCAGCCCGTTCGAGGGCCGAGATCCTCCTTATCTGTCTGTGGGCGATGCGGTAAATTTGGGTGTAGGTGATTATCATGATTATCACAGGAATGTAAAAGCTTATAAGCGAAGTGGAGATGGCATAGGTCCTGTTTAGGCTAGAGTCACAGTTTTCAGGGTTCTGATAAGATGTACCATTGGATCCCAGAGAAAGAGAGGTGTAAGATTTAGTTTGGGCTTTGTGCCAGTTCAGTTGTACCGGAATGAAGGAAATGAGAACAGACAGTGTCCAGGCAACACTGATCATTACATAGGCCACTTTGGGTGTCATCTTCCTCTCGTAGCGGAAGGGACTGGATATGGCCCAGTAGCGGTCAAGACTAATCACGCAAAGGTTTAAAATGGACGCCGTTGAGCACATAATGTCAAATGCCACCCAAGTGTCACAAAACGAACCAAATGGCCAAAATCCGGCAATCTCCGACACTGCTTTCCAAGGCATCACCAAAATGGCCACCAACAGGTCTGACACTGCCAGCGAGATCACAAAAAAGTTAGTGACTTTGGTGCGCAGGTGACGAAACTTGGTGACAGCAGCACATACTAAAGTGTTCCCCAGTAAAGTGGTAAGAATGAGCAAAGACAGGAAACATCCAGTTAAAACCCGGCTCGGAGGTGCCTCATCCAGAAAGCCGCTGTCAATGACTGTGGTAAAGTTCATGACATCCATCATAAGTGGCTTTGGAGATGGTGGTCTATGTCATTATGGAGTACAGATCAATGCTACATCAGAGAGGCAGCATACATGACACTTGTTCCTCTTCTCTCAGCATCCATCATGGTGTCTTTCAGAATACGTTTAAAGTTCAGATGTGAGGCCACAAATTCGGCTCCTGACTTTGTACACTTCATTCCCAGGATGTAGACATTCTTCAGTGTTGTGGCTGGACATGGGCTTTAGATGAGGTTTATCTGTGGAATCTTCTTAAAAGCCATAGCCAGCCCTAGGGAGCAGATAAATAAATTACATAATGCTGAGTATGAATGTATTTGTTAGTAAATACATGCCAAAAAATGTATTTTGTCCTAGTTTAGTGTTGCTACTACATGTGAGCATGCAGTTCACATGTAGCCTATAAGGTACTGTTGATCTGGTGTGAAAACACGAATCTACTAAACAGGTCCTACTGGTGATTATTTGTTTACCTACCTTAGCTGAAGCTTTCAGTAAACAACAAATCCACTCATGTTAAAAAAAAAAGTCCAATATTGCCAAGCAAAGTGCATGCACTCGTCAAAACACAATCCACACAACAGTGGGACTATGTCAACGACGGACACAGCATCAGAAATGAATCATGAACGCCCCGTGGTTCAAATGTCACTCACATGGAGCAGCGCCGCTCGCCCTGCTCCGCGCAGAGCCTGAGCGCGTCTGTAAATCCAGGAGACCGTGCGCTCCCAGGCGCAGATACACGCCACGCCGCTGACGTTGACCCATTCAAGAAAAAGTGAGGTAGCTCTCAAAGCATGTGACCATTGACAATTGGCAACCAATTACCATATGGCTCTCAATCTAGCAACACCCTATAGTCTAGCTATAATATGCGTTATCACTACAAACCCTACAACCAAAAACAGTGCAGATAAATAATAAGGCACTAACAACAGTAAAACTAAAATATCTAGGCTATATTACTTTACACTTTGTTTCACTCAAATCTGTTATTTAATTGGACGAAGAGACAGGATGCAAACTGAATCAGAGCCAGTGCAGGAATGTGTGTTGCTAGAGCCACCTAATGGACAAAGATAAGGATTGCATTTGACATGAAAAAGCTTAACACAATTACGTGGTCTATTAAACTAAACATAAAAGGTGGTTGTTTTTTTTAAACTTATAGCCTATTTTTTATAAAGATAAGATAAGAAAAGTTGTTTTGCCCCACAAAGGTTAAACTGTAAGGCTATATAGATAGAGAATATGTTTTCACTAATCCACTGTAATTTATAATAATATTTTTTGTTAAATCTGCACATTACTGTTGTCAGGTCTCTGGGGGCTGTGCAATAATGAATTTGACTACTGTACTCTAGCACTTTAAGTGTGAACGTTGTAGAAAAAGGCACAAATTTCCTTTTGAGGACAATAAAGTTTATCTTATCTTATGTAATTTAGGTTATATATTGAGAATTATTTACTTTGTAGGTAAAGCCTATTGTGAATGCCAATCGACTAATTATATAGGTGAAACGCGAGAATTGCGTTTGGCGATGATTATGGAATTATGTTTGTCTGCGTCCGCAGATTGGCCGTGTGAACGCAATAACTCAAAAACAAATTGCCGGATCACTTTGCAGATACTTAGATACAGTAAAGATGCCGAACTGGATTGATTTGGGTATTTCTGCGATGAATATTAATTAAGTAATTAATTAATTAAGGATTCAATTTGAGTTTTTGCCCTATTTTCTTCAAACTTTCTGGACAGTTACATAATGATGAAGACGCTGAACTAGATTGAGTTTGGTACTTCTGCGATCAACAATAACTGATGAATTCACAAATTAATAATTTTGAGCATTTTATTGGAGCCATTAATCCTAGTGAACATTAATCAAATCTCATGTATTTTGGCACAGTGATCCAGGCCAGGGTCTATTTAATGGACATATGCAAATTATCACAGTCGAATAAAAAATGCCTCTATAGTGCCACCATGTTGTTGATCTCTATAGAACTCTGGATACACATACTTTGTCACAGAGCAATGAAACTTACCTCAATAGCGCCACCTATGGACTGACTGAAGAATGTAGTTTTAGGGAAATTTACAAAATTTGTCAAAACCATCCTTCACAAACATCCGTTGTGTCCCTGGGCAAGACACTAACCCATTATTTTTAACATCCGGTCAAATCAAACCAGTCAAATAGACCCTTACCATATTCCTCATGGTTTGGGGCAGGGCCTAAAAATTCCCCACAAGCAATCTCCGATCAAGAAGGTTGTCTGTGTTAAAGCATTTGACGCAGACGGATGGGGTGTTTTGCCGATATATATTTGCTGTCGTGTACGACAGCGTGGGTCTGGTTCATAATGTTCTTTTAGTGAAATTATTATTATTATTTGTCTTTTATTTTGATAAATATTTGTGACCACGCCAAGAGACTTAATCTTTCCGCAGCTCTATGTGTTTTGTTTAAGTTTGAGGCCAAAGTCACCTTCAGCTGCAGTCTGCCTCTCTCGCTCACCGATGAGTCACGCACAGCTTATAAAAAAAAATCCCTAATATCTGTGATATTATCTCAGTATTACCCCCAATTGTTTTTTCATCTCAAGCTGCTTTGAAAATCGAGGGACGCAGAATAATGCTGACACACCATCTGTCAGACATATATTGTAGACAAAAACATATACTGTGGACAAAAATAGCCTTTTTATGGCTAGACAATGGGTGATAAATAGCATAAGCCTAATGTTAAGGACATTGTAGAGAATGGCAAGTTGTCTGGAGTTTGCTGCGGCATAATGCACTTCACAACTTCAAGAATAGAAAATATTGTACACAGCTTAAACAGATAAGAACAGTGATGTTCCACATATTTACAGACTTTGGGAAAAAATGATTTAACATAGTGTATAAAAAAAGTAAATGAGATGAGGGATTTTAAGGTGGCTTGGTCCCATATGACAAACGTCCACATCATAACTTCTGAAGAATTTTGACAAATGCCTATTTTAGGTACTGACACAATGTTTGCCATTAGAGTAGTTTGTGGAAATCCCAATGTTACTGATGCATGATGCGTAAAGAGTGAAGGCAGTCTGTGGTCGTATATTTTCATGTGCTCTCGTTTTTGTTGTCTTCATAACAAGGGGAGGCCTGCATCCTCTCCCAGGTCTGACATCAAAGCTGGAGCCAGGTCATCCTGGGGTGCACTGTCTTTCACAGTGTCTCCGTAATAGTTAGGAATAAATAAATAGCAATCAGCGGTTTGCGGTATCGTACATTACAAAAGTTAGAATATTTACTATATTTTATTTGGTTGTTGTTGTTGTTTAACTTGAGTTATTAGTTGGATGAATGCTTTTTCTTGAGTAATAATATTTTGATGTAACAGTACTCGAGTAAGATAATTGGCTACTCTATACCCAGTTTAATACCCTGTGTTAACACATTAATAAAATCTTGCTTAAGGACAAGTGACTGCATCAGCACTACCAGGAAATGTGGCCACAGTTGTATTGGGTTTCAGTATATGTTTGAGGAAGTATTTTTTTATTAGAAAGAAGCAGCCACTGGGCAAAACGTACGTCTCGGTCACACAAATATAGCAGGAAGTCTGTGTGTTGGCGGCGTGTTAAGTGCAATGACTTTGACATTGCACCGTCTTCAGGCAGTTTATTTTAGGAAAAGGTCAAATCTTTACTCTAGGGTGTCATTTAGAAGTTAGACCATGAAAAGAAAAAATGTTTGTTCTTAGATTTTATCAAGTTTTCCCATGTCACAATGGAAAGATTTCAGTGTTCAGTGTTTAGCTACGTCACACCATGTAATTTCAGGTCATTGCATTAGCCTTACTTAACTTTGATTAAGTAAGCAGAACAGCACAATATCACAGAAATCCATCATGACTTTCCATAGCTTTGCATTATTTCATGTTGCTTCACATGCCTCCTGCAAATCAAGAGATGGATTTGAATTGTGGACACATTTACTGAAACACCTCCTATTTAAACACATTTTAACTAAATTGTTCCCATATGACCAATTATAGAATACTTAAAGGAGGCTTTATAATGTTTTATTTTTCTTTCTGTTGTGTGTTTTGAATTAATAATTACATGTTTAAAGTATTCAG
>JAVQKG010350441.1:0-10757 GCA_036025885.1 Hypseleotris bucephala | reverse complement strand
TTTTTAAATTTTATTGATCAAGTCCTTACAGAAGTATATACAATAAAATAGAAGTAAATAAAATAGTTTTTTAATTTTTTGCTCAAAATTATTATACCCCTTACCACAAATTATACACTACTTTCTACTCTACTCTAATTTATGCTCTAGTTGCTGTTCCATACGACAAACATTTTAAAGGGTTTTAAGTTAGTTTTAAGTTAGTTTTAAGGTTTTAAGTTTTAAGGTATTTTGGGATTTAATAACATATTCCCTAAATTATTATTTATTAAAAAGCTTGGGGTCATGGCTGAGTCAATATGGTGTGATGGAGTGAATGGACATAGATTGATTAAAAAGGAATTCCAGCCAATGTAATACTTAAATCTTTTACAAGACCCTTCCTTTGACCTGTTCATTATGACAAAGCCTAGACAACTAATGGGCTTCTGGGCCGTTGGACTGAATTGTAAAATGTATGACCTTTTTGGCTCTTAGGCTGGGAAAATATTAGCTCGGTGGTTATTGTGCATCTATGTAGGCTATTCATCTGGCAGTAATTATTGAATAACTTGTTATGTATATAGAGGCCCTTATGTTTGCTAAGAAAGCAGAAGCACATTTATGTTACTGTGGCTCGTCAAATGTTCCCTTTTCTGTTCCCCTGTCTTTACCCTTTCTGCTTGACTACTACTGTCAAAGTTTTTTTTACTGTGATGATAATAATAATGCACTTGGTAACATGCCACTCTTTTAACTTATTTTGTATTTTATTTTGAATTGTAATAAACGTTTAAAAAATATTCAAGCATTGCTAACAGTGGTTTCTACTTTTAGGAATCCAAATCCACATTTAAAATTCTAAATTTTAGTTTTAATTAGTTTTTAGTGTGGCTAATACTGTCATTTGGTACCATGAGTTCCGCTAAAATCTATAAAATTAACACAAATCTAAAACGAACACCAAAAGTGCGCCATGTGTGCTGACCTGGGGTGATTCAGATGTGTTTTGCGTTAAGTAGTCTTATAAATGGAAGCAGAAACATTAGCAGCCTTAGTGACACGTGACTCAGACAGACTGCATTAGAGACTTAATCAAAACCTTTCTGTGTTCACATTCGGGCCGTTCTGTGAATGAATGCAGCACATGCCTCTATAATACTTGTTGAATCAATAAATGTAAAATGTTCACATTCTGAAAACTGAAAATCTAATTGTGTAAATAATAAAACACTAAGGGTTGTACATTTGCAGCTGGTAGTACAGTAAGTTTTTAAAGTGAACGTTTGCTGTTGTTTGGATCAAGTCTTTCAGGGTAAATCATGTTTTAGTTTTATAGTGTTTCACCTCTGACCAAAGAGACAGAGTAGCTCTATAAAAATCCCTGTAACAATCTACACCTTGAATGAAATTATCTTTTGCAATACATTTTTAGGGACTGTACGTTTTCATGGTGAAACCAGTTTGATTTGAAAACTTTGATTTGTGTTTTTGATGAGGACCAAATGTAAAATGTGAGAGAGATCCAAAGCCCTGCTTAGCATGTATTGCATCTAATAGACACTGGGTGCTGCCAAATTCACTCATATGTGAGTAAGAGCACCGAGAAACTTAACATTTGAGTGTGCTGCTGCATAAGACCACAGAAATGTGAAGAGCTTGGCCGTCACCTCTGTTAGTAATGTTCAGTATTTACTAGAGAGCTTTTTGGCCCAGGGGTTCTGTTTGTGGCTGGAATGCTCTGAAAGTTCACATATGTAGTAAAGTAGTAGTACCTTTTGTGTGATGAGACAGTAGAGAGTTAGTATAAACAGCAGTCCACCACAGATGGAGGTGATGATGAAGATCAGTTTATATGTATCTTTCAGTGGTCTTCTCTGAGAGGCCTTTATGGAGTCCCTACCATAACTATCTGTGGAAAACAACATTTGATCTGTTATCACTGCCCCAGACATGAACTGTTTAATTCAAGATGTCCGTGAGGATTGAGAGTCCCACCTGTGAAGTACTGTGTGGTGGACTCTGCCGGGTGCTCTGTGGTCGAGCTGAAGGCCTCTGTGTATTCATGCTGGCATCTCCAGTCAATCGGTACATCACTCATCGTCACTAGCTCCCAGTAAACAGACAGCACTTCAAAAGCCCTTTGTAACGCCTCTGAGGGAGAGCCACTGTAGAGCATCTCAAAACTCTCAGGTTTATCCTACAGCAGACGCAGATAAACATGTACTTCTTATTGGCTATTGAATCAGCCACTGTGGCCAGCACCTCACACTTGTGGGACATGTTTTCAATTATTAAAAAAATGACCATTTAACCAAAGGCACTACAAGACTCACCTCTATCTCTTCATTAATCTGAGGCACACATTTCTGTGAATAGATGTTGAGGATGAGAGCTCTTAGGGATTGGACATAGCCATCATTGACTGAACCTCTGCCATATTTGAAGTGTGTAGCGAGCAGCTCTAGGATCCAGGGTAAAGCAGCTTTTACAAAGCAACATTTGCTCTGTGGGAAACCAGAGCAAATTGTAATAAACAATGCTTGAGGCAGTTGGTGGAAAGTTTGATTCAAATGTTTCAAGAGGAAACAGAGCCATGAAAACAGGTTACCTTACCAAACTTCTCTGCTCTATGAAAGTGTAGGTTATTGAACACCCACTTCTTAACTGGTTATCCATCTGCAAAAGCAACAGTGAGACATGACGCCAGGCTGCAGGCTGCGGCTGACTCTTAGACATATTTCTCTTAGCACCTACCAAATGCCTGACTGTTAGCAGGTGCTCCCTCGTGATTGAGTGTCTGCATGGACCAGGGACCTCAGCCATAGTCAGAGGGAAGCTCAGCAACATAAGCACGCAAAGACACTTTACCTGCAGCATAACATCAATCACTCATGAGCTTAACACTAACAATCAGTTTGTCTAAATTTGTCTAAATGATGTTGACATCGATATACAAAATACCCCTCACATTCAGTGGCTGTTTTCAAACTAAGACAGTGTTACAAAACACAACTCTCTCACAAAATTG
The DNA here is from genome assembly GCA_036025885.1 of Hypseleotris bucephala. Classification (NCBI taxonomy): domain Eukaryota; kingdom Metazoa; phylum Chordata; class Actinopteri; order Gobiiformes; family Eleotridae; genus Hypseleotris; species Hypseleotris bucephala. The sequence goes on along the minus strand of JAVQKG010350441.1, from coordinate 7,747 downwards.
TTTTCCAGTAAAGTTTAATGAGAATAACAACTGCAACTCAATTTTGTTATTATCTACATAGATTGTATCTTTTGCAACCCGCTTTCTTTTACACTGTGCCACAAAACCACAGAGAAATTAAAATGCATTTTATAAGTACAATGCCTAAAGATCCCTTTACACTGTTTTTGTGTGTAAGTTGTCCTCATAAAGGATCAGATTTCGAGTTTAGGCAATACGCTCAGCAGTGCTTCGCTGTGACAATACCCCAGACGATGTTTAACCTTAGAGGAACCTGCCATAGAGTTTGATTAGTTTCAGTTATGGTCAATTGTCCTGTCCATGAAGAAGCATGGGCTGAGAAGACACTATGCCACCAGTGCTCTTGTGGCAAATATGATGACTGCTACCAAGCAACTTCTGGCAACACTTGCATTACAATTGCCTCCAGATGGACACAAGTCTTTATTTCTGGATTAAAATATAGTAAAAAGCGAATGCGTATGAACCTGCTTCGTCTACTGTTCATGCCTTGCAAACTCTATCTAGTACTGAGAGGTTAATTGTAGTTTAGCAAATGAAAAGTAATACAAATAAATATAATAATAAAGTAATAATAATCAATATGTTATCAATATGTTATCTCTTATTTTCCATTTTGAAATGATATAACATGATTAATGTATAAAGCATGTTGTGTATTTTTGAGCAGGAATAATGACAGATGACAACAACACAAGTGTGTGGGCAAACAATAGGTTCCCAAGGCTCCAAAGGAAAATCTCTTTTCTTATTGTGATTGTCAGTTACTACATAAAATGCACAATAAATCAGAATAAACAGAGGCAGCTATCCTCCAGATAAACATAGTAAGCTCAAACACTTCCATTATTGGACACTATGTGGGAGCCCACATAGTGTCTGATGATGGATCCAAAGCCCTATGTGGGAGCCCACATAGTGTCTGATGATGGATCCAAAGCCCTATGTGGGAGCCCACATAGTGTCTGATGATGACTTATAATCACATTAATCTAATCTAATATAACTATTGATGTGTCTGGTATGTGGTAAATGCAGGAGCACATGATCCAAATGTCACCTATCACATGATTTTTTTTTCTTGATCAGTTCTATGATATGTGTTTGTAGGTCAACGCACTGGATAATAAAGCTGTACATTTCATAAAAACCCACACAAGCATACTCCTGCTGTCTGCATGCACTGAGGTACACAGTAGTGTTCACAGAAAAGTTCTGCCCTACCTTAGCTTTGCTCTGGATCAGGGTTGACACAGGGATGGTCATCTGGTACGTGTTTGACAATGGAAAACACCAGACTCCTTTGTCACACACATTGAAGCAAAGAGATCCTTTTCATTTAGTATTCAGTCCCACTCCACAGAAGGGAATTTGCTGTTAAGTAAATCTGACACTTCGTCATGTGACGCTGTTCTTCAAAGTATTGCCTGATGTGCTCCTCTCGCACAGAGTGAGTTCAAACCAAGACTAACTGTGTCGGCTGACAGACGGCTCTTTTAAAGACCTCCCACCTCTTTTCTGCTTGATGCACTGTCCTGGACATCACACGTGTGTTGTTGTGACAAATGCGTTTTTGGATTGTACAAAAAATACACATACAAATTTTTAACAAATAATAAAAGTTGAGTATTTTTTGCAAAAAAATAGACAAAAACTTCTGTTCCTGTTCTAGTTTATCTCTTGTTTAAATGATGGTCCGTATTTGAAAAAAATTTGATCATAAGCCAGAAGCCACTTGACCTACCTGTGTGAAACAGAAAATGAAGATGCCCTCTTGCGCTGGGCTCACCGAGGGCATCTGCAGAGGTTGTCTGAGGCAAGTTTTGCCTCATGCTGCTGCAGATGTCCTGTACTTTCTATATGTTCAGCCATTGCATTTAACTGGAGGCGAGCGCAGTTTATGAGACCAGTGGGTGTGTACGACCAAGCGAACACAACAAGGAGAGAAACAAGCAGCACAGTGTAGAGAGAAAGAGCCACACACAGACAGACAATCGGAGATATTTTAAGCAGTGAATTCTTCTCATTGTGGATCTACACACCACACTATGAAAGAAAAGCACTGTTGGCCTGGAATCTATTAACACAGGAAGTCAATTTTTACCCTTTTGACAGAAACATACCTAAATTCAACATATAACTGTAAACTTCTAAAGCTGTTGCACCATGTTTTCAAAATTATGTGAATGTTTAAGATTTATGCCATTCTAGACTCAAAAAAGCTTAAAAACAAAAGTTTTCTCCTCAGTTTTCATGGACCAGGATGCAGCTGTAATAAAAGAACTTGATATTGATGCACTTACAATGTGAACTGCTGGACACTTGAGATTCACAGCCAGGTACAGTGAGGCATGATCGCACATGTATAATTGTTCTTTAATGCTGCTCATAGATTTACTGAGTCTGGCAAGCCCTTAGCCTTCTTAAGTACATAATTAAATATTTTCAGATCCTCGTTGTGAGTTGAAGAGCTACTGTATATCGTATATCTTGTCTGCAGTGGATACTGGATAATGTAACACTTGAAACTGCACATTTTAATAAACCAAATCGCTAGGACAGACATACTCATACACAGAACTACAAATGTTAATTTTCTTAAAAGGATCACATAACTGTTTTTGTATTTTATTTGGATGACCTAAATTATGAGCTCAAATCTTTAAAATTTAGCGAAATAGTAAAATCATTGATCATAAAGCAGTAGGGGATTAGATTATTGATAAACACCACTAACTCTAACCACCACTAACTAATACCAGGACTTTGGCTGTGAAACCTCCCCTGACAGAAAACTGCCGACATTTCAAATGCTGGCTAACCCTTTGTGGCTTTCTGACTAACAGATTTAAAATGTGATTTCTGCATAAACAGTGACCGTTTAGGAAGGAACTAATTCACTGAGGTGTAAAAACATTTCTTTTTTAAAAATGAAGCAAGAATGGTTTATAAAATTGTATTCTCATAAGATTTAAAATTATATTTGTTGTTATAGCAACAATATTTTAGATGAATGGGTTTGCCCTGACAGCTATTTACACTGCAGAATGTGGTCACTGCTAATATTTGTCAGTCATGGTATATCTGGATGTAATGTGGTTTCTGGAAATGAGCTGAACATTTCTGTTGGCTCAAATAAGTGAGATGTTTTTCTGTGGTTAGAGCAGTGTGATAAAGTGCCAGCAGAGAAACCCCCAGCATGATCTCTGCAGGCTGCAGAGATACAAAGATAGAGACAATTCATGGATGTGAGAAGGACACCCCTCTTTGACCAGCTCTAACAAAGACTGAAAGGTCTGACAAGATCATCTCATAGATTTATGTAATCCAATTGTTTTGTTCTAGTAATGTGATGACTCTCAAAGACCTATCATAAGAGTGTATAAATATAGAATTTCTAATGCTCAGGACAGATAAAGACTCACTGTGCAGGAAACAGTTGATAAAGTGCACATGATCAAAACACATGGGACAAAAGTGTTTCTGTCAGAACAAAAATCTACTTTTATTCAAAACAATGATAAATATTCATGTGACCAATCTGCTGTGGCCAATAATTATGTTACAGCAATCTGATTTTGACTTAACCTTGACACAGACTTTGGGAAAATGCATTTGACAAACTGAGAAAAAAGACAATGCCATTATTGTTGTGGCTAGGATTGGAACAAATTGGATCCCAGTAAAAAAGTTTATTCTTGTTATGTCAGTCTAATACAGATTCATCGTTGAAGATACAGGAACAATCAGTAGAGCCACATGCTCATAATCTTTGTGTTGGCAAAGGCCTATAAATACATGGTTTTCAGTGCAACAATAAACCTCAATAAGGATACGCGGTAAGTAGTCTGACCCTTGTCCTTAGATATTGATCTAGTGTAAGCGTAAAGAGGAAAAGCTTTAGTTGACTGGAGCTGCGTGTCACACTGCTGTGGCAAATCCTATCCGGTTATTGCGGCGGTCAAACTCGGTGTAGTAGCGTGCGATGAAGTTGGCTCCTAGGATCCATATGGGGCCAGTAGGGGGCGGTACATCCAAACCCCTGAAAGTAACAGTGCAGATGTCTCCCTCCATCTGTGACTGCTACAGAGTCACAAAGTAAAGTTAGACCAACATGCTAATAACGACTAGTAATAATGCCTCATGTTTAGTCATTCAGCTTACCCATAAAATATAGTCCTCGTGAGTGAGTGAGTATTCCTGGCCACCCAGATGGAAAGTCACGCTAGGCAGAGTTTTTACAGTGTCACAGTTGACTTTGTACTGAGGAAAACATAAAATATGAGTCACGACTGAAAAACTGTTACATGCAATTTTTTTGGTGGAAAATGATTGTGTAAAAACTCACTCCGCTCTCATCCAGCTGTGCTCCGATGGTTTTCATCAGCACAGACACTGAGGATGCTGGCCCAGTGATGTAGGAAGAGCCAGTGTCTATCACAGCTGTGCAGCCCTCTGCGCAAAACATCAACTCCATGCCCACGGAAACTCTAAAAAGAATACAAGCATTTTTATTGAAAGCATATTTTTGGAGCTCAGTTCTCTATTCTCATTATTCAGATTAGGTGCATGCCCCTTTCAGGCTTTTAAGTTTTCCCCTGCTGGCCACTCCCACTTCACAACTACAGCCCATGCAAGTCATGAAAAGTAGAAGCCATGTGAGTTTTTATCTACATCCCGGGAAGTACTAGGTTATGGTTACACTTTATTGTCCCCCTTGAAAAACCCATGACTCAATGCCGCTGGGGCAACCTGTGAGGAGCAGGGGATCAGTAAATTGAGACACGGCGACAAAAACAAGCAAATTCCACACAGAAAGGCCCGACCTGATACTCGAACCTGGAACCTTCTTGCTTTGTGGCGACAGTGCTAACCACTACACCACCGTGCTGCCCACTAAGCAGACAATGGCTGAATTAAACTTAATACAACTGCAGATTCATAAGAAAACAACAATATTACAGGGACCCTTAAAATCTGCATTGTAAACAGTGGACAAACATGCTGGACTCACCCTTTCATGGTGACCTCCCATTTGCCTGTTTCACGTGTGTCCATGTAATTGAAAGTCCCTGTGTAGTAGTTTGGATCTGTCCCACCAAGCACTAGCTCTCCACCAGGGGAGTGCTTCGGGTCCCTATAAAAATCAACAAACCATGCATTTAGTTTGAATTTAAAGAAGTTAAGAAGTTAATGTATTCTTTCATCTTAAGTGGATTTCATGACCCCTCCGTTCTTAAAAAAAAACACTCCGGAAAGAAAAACACACACGAAAGTTTCAACAGTTTCCATCCAGTTTATTTTGGATCGGAGTGCACACATTAAACAGAGAAGAAGAATGGCAGTGAATGAGGTGAAAAAACACACACATAGATACTTGTCTTCTTTCTCATAGCACCCTGTTGTCTGGACCAGAGATCTCTTTGGGTGTTCTCTGATTTTTTTTTTAGTCTCTTTCTTCCAGTTTTTTATCATCATTAGAAATATTTCCTTTGGCTCACCCGTTTGGTCCGTAAAGACTTTGAATTTCCCTCACATGCAAGAACAATGAGTATGGGTTGCTGTAATGTAAATCCCACCTGCTGTAGTAGATGGAGAATACCTCTTCCTTTAGGACGTGTTGAGACATAATGCGGTCAAATACGGGGGTTATTCCATCAATGGCCACACTGGGGTAACCCATTCCCAGGACGCCGTCAAACTTAGCAAAGATGAAGGGCATAGCGGAAAGTGAGGTGGCTTCAGCGAACACTTGGACCACAGGAATCCCTCCAACCTGTCGAGATAGCGTAAATTTCAAAAGTGTGACAACATGGTTTAATTTTTGTTTAGTTTTCTTCAACTCACCACTACCACGTCTTCACTCAGAAATCCCCGGACATTTCCAGAAGCGTACTGGATGGAAAATCCTGTCCCATTCTCGACATAAGTTTGAGATTTTGATGCGTCATACCTGTTGTGAGTAACTAAAAGTTCAAAATTGATTTGAGTCACAAAGGCAGCAATGGAGCATTTTCTGTGCATTTGATAATGAAGTGTGGCTCACTCACAGCAGGCCGTGGAGAAAGGTGAACAGCTCTGTGACGGCACCCACAGGTTGGCAGAACCTGTATCAAAAACCACGTTGAATGTCTGAGCTGGGGAGCCAATACTGATCTCTCCAAAGTACTGCGTCTATCAGAAAAAATGTTCTGCTGTTGCTTTAGAAAACAGAAATGACAGTACATTTGTTCTTTTCGTGCAAATCTGCCCTCATGCTAAACCTGATATAAACCTTTTGACATCATTTCAAAATGTGATTCATCAAGAAAACCAAATGTTCTCCAAAGTCTTGTGTAAAATTCTCCTTTTGTTGGTTTCAGGTTCAAAGACCGTTTGACAAACTTCCAACATCCTCAATCACTTCTGACCTCACAAAGATGAGTGGCTACTTTCCTTTCTTGGCTTGAAAGTGACAAGCTACAAATCGAGAAGCATAGAGTACATTTTTGTATTCTGGTCCCTAAATTGCAACTGAGAGGCGTAGGCAAGATGTTAGTATGTTTTAAATATGGCATGTTTATTTGTTTTAATTTGCCTCTGTCCTGTTTTTGACATTTTTTATTCTTGCAGTTGTGAAAAGCACTTTGGTTCGGTTGTGAGTGTTGTAAAGTGCTATACAAATAAAAATTGATTGGTTGATTGATAGTAAAGATTTTATTATGAAATACATAATAATGACTTACATCCAGGTAGTTGGTAAGTGGAGTGGGAACAGTCCCATTGCTGGAGTCATCTGTAGCTGTCTGGGTCAGCTCACTCAACACTTGCTCTGCAGAAACTCCCAGCTCTTGTAGTGTCTCTCTGATGGATGGCATCTTCTTCAGGCTGATTCTGGAAACATGGCAGATAAGAGAGATCATCTTGACAAATTTAGGAACGGCTATGATCTTGAAACCACAACGGTTTAAAGGAAAACTGAAATCCGTCTGAAGTATATTAGCTATGCTATATATCTGATACATATGCCTGGTCATCATCCCAGTATAACGATGATGCAGTAATAAAGCACAGATTCCTTTCTCTTTTTGTGCCTGGCCAGAAAAATGAACAAAAACACATGTTACACCAATGTTGAAATTATTAGCCTTTATAATGAACCAATAAAATAGTTTTGTTTCCTTTATTTATTTTTAAACTTGCTTGCTCTACATTCATTGGCTTGTTTAGGATGTATACGCCTTTCTTCATAAAATCATATAGATGTCTATTGATGCTGACAATAGTGAGGCAGTGTTAATGAACAAGAGACGAAACGTACCTGTGCAGGGCTCGACTTGTGGTCACAAACAGCAGTGAAACCAGGCATATCCGGTAGTGCAGCAGTGGCAGCATGGTTACTTCTCTGAGGGACAATGATGCTCTTCTTGTAGTCCCTTCACTGTTTCTGGATGTGCTCTTATCAGGGTCTCAGTCTGGAACCACTAGTTATAGCTGGGAGCTTTCCTGGAGGTGAAAAAGCTGGGCCCCTCCTTGTTTCTGTCGCACAACCCCAACCGCGATAAACAGGTCCCACTGAGAGGTCCGGCCTTTGACCTCAGAAAAACTCTCAAGACTACACTGCAGCATCCATTGGATCTTTTTAGTTAACAGTGTATATTTACTGTAAAATAACATTATTAATGAAGTCAAGTATTATATTACTATTACTATATTACTAACGAAATACTAAAATTGTTTTTATGTG
>JAVQKG010350335.1:0-10083 GCA_036025885.1 Hypseleotris bucephala | reverse complement strand
GTGTCCAAAATAGATAAACTTGTGGCTGAAATACAAAACATCAGTGTTCTTTTCATATAATACACCTTTATATTTGAATTTCCCACAAAGTTACAGCAGCAGTACTGCAGGAGCCCTGAAAGGATTTGAGTTATTGTGTAGAAATAAGGTGGACTATCATGTGAATAATGCGGGAGCCGCGGGGGCAATTGCACAAGTCCATGACTGGATTCCTGATTTTGTCTTCCAAAAGTTGATCCAGCTCCCACCGTAACTCCTTGACCAGCTCAGCCACCTGAAAAACGCATACACTATTAGTGATGTTTTAGAGACATGCTGTGTTTATAGAGGATGAAACAGACCTGATGAGATGTAGCAGCAAATCGAATCCAGCCATCATCGAGGGAAACAACAAACTCTCCTTTGTGTAGCTCTACATTTACCTGTCCTCCCCCAAACAAAACCAGATGATACACAGACACCATGCTGCAATCTCTTATAAAAATACGACTTGTTTTTACTTTCTCGTGATAAACCAGATATGGACTGGTGTAATGACGAACCTAAAAAGCAAAACAAATGGTGATGTTTCCAATAATGTTAAACATAAAATGTGCACCAATTAGGCAGTATGCCACTTACAGTGTAGTTGACAGAAGAAGGGTGCACATGCACATAGCCATCAGTCTTGGTCAAGAAACGAAGCTCATTGGCTTTAGGTTGCATCTTCATTGCTCCTTTGCTTGTCATCTTGTAATTCCCCTGAGGTGCCCGGACCTTCAAAACAATACAAGGTGTGGACAGCTAAATAGCGGTAGGTTACAGCATATGATTACCTTTATGAATTAAAAATAACAGCTAAGTTTTATATTAACAACAATAAAATGAGCATAAGTGCTTACCTGGACTACATTTGGATAGAGGGCAGCACACAACATTGCAGACATGAGCCTGATGTTATCAGAATTCATATTAGCCTGGAAATAAACAAATAAATATACGTATTTAAATGTTTTTGACTTAATTTGGTATTAAAATTAAATATGCACCTCATGGCCAGTGGCTTCCAGCACACCATCCGTCCCCTTGCAGCTCAGGCGCTCTATTGTTCTGGCTCTCAGACCTTCTTTTATGAAGCCAATATCAGATAGCAGCTCAGCAAACTGCCTTTTAAGACTGGCAATCTCCTGAACAAATAAGACAGAGATTATTTAAATAAACCAAATGTACTCCAAAATTATTTAACTCATTATTACTTGTGATTTTAGTGGGATAGAAGGGCATTTAGGCTTTATACAAAGTACAATTCTCTAAGACTATCTGAGTCTGCACTTTTATGGAAATGTTGCACTAACAGACCTGTAAGCCTCGCCAGGACAGGAAGTTCTCTCTACAATAAACAAAACCGGACTGGTTTCCATTCTTTGCAGCAGAACACCAACCCTATAAGAGACAGAATAGTCTGGATCATGAAAGAGTTCAACATAACATTTTAAACATTTTCTATCACTGTAGTCTGTACTTTGTAAGCTTGTAACAAAGCCAGATGGTCACTGTTAGCCAGAGCAAAGGCCAGCTTTTTCTCATTAGCTTCTTCACGCTTGTCCCACGGAGAAACCTAAAAGTGACAGTAAAACTCACTTATGTCCTGAATGAGAAGTATACTGTGTATAGTCTGCATACTTTTGGATAAAGTTTGCAAATTTTACTTACAAATGGTGACTTGAAAGCCAAACTTGCTGCTATGGTGAGTGCTGGGTCTAGACAGCGGAAGATGGCACCAAAAAGCATGAGTTTCCCAATGCGCACATCCACAGGCAGACAGGCCAAGTGGTAGCCCAGTGGGGTTAACTTTTCCTCTGCTGTCAGAGCCCCCAGGTCCTGTAGCCTCTGTTTGGCTGCATCTAAACTTCCTGTGACTGGAGGCTCAATTAGTCGACTGAACACTGACTCCAGCAGTTGGTCAGAAAACACATCCAGGATTTTGATTCTGTAAAAAAATCAATTCACAGTTAAAAATAACATGCATCAAAATAAAATGTTTTAAAAATGGCAGTTCAGAAGTTATACCAATGAAAAAACGTAAAACATTAGCTTTTGCAAAGAACATTTTAGCCAGAGTTGGCAGAGTGCAAAGAGCAGGCAGATGGATGTACCGGAGGCAGAGCTGTTCAAGTGGGACTCTCTGTATCTCGGGCAGCTGCTGCTCAGACAGATGATGCTGGAAACAGTGGCTGGTGAAGAGGTGGAAACATACGCCCGAGGCCACACGACCTGCTCGACCCTTCCTCTGCAGCGCATTAGCTCTGGACACCCACGAGTCCTCCAGGCTCTCCATACTTTTAGTGGCATCATACCTAAAAATCAAAAACAGAAAAACATAGAAACAGTGTGATTTAAAATGTGAAAACAAAATTATTACTGTGATATTTAAATGTACTTACCTTTTCTCCTTCATTTTTCCCGAGTCAATAACATATACAACATCATCAATGGTTACAGAAGTCTCAGCAATGTTTGTGGAGATAATAATCTTAGTTACACCGTCAGGAGGACGACTGAAAACAGCCTGCTGCTCTTCATTGGACAATGTAGAGTGCAATGGGTACACCACACACCTGAGGGTCGAAGTATTTATTAATTATTTTTTGTACTTTTTAAATATCTTATTTACAGCATATCATCAGTCTCCTAGCATGCAGTAATTTTGCGTTTCCTAAAGTTGCAGTATCTGATTTTGTGCGGGAAAAATAAAAAAAAAATCAATTTTGAATTATTCGTGATGGATACTAGTTTTGATAAATAAACAATGTTTCAACCAATCTGAGCAGTCTTATCATGTGGAAGCCGGTGAAAACAAGAGTCCTTGTGCTCTAAAACAAAACAAACCTTTTTGATCCCCGATTGTTGAACATTCGATTTGATTGAAGTTGTTCATAGAGCATCTTGATCTCAGCAAGGCCTGGCATAAAGACCAGCACGGCGCCTAAAAAAGAAATTACAGTACTTAGCTATCTGGGTAAGGACATGTTAGCCTTCAAAGTATCACATGACTAAATTGTGTGGTTAATTTATACCAGGAGGGTAGTTGTGTTTTCCATCTACAATCCACTCCAAAAGGTTTTCCACAAGGTCCATATTAATCTTATCCAGGTCCATAGCTGCTATTGTTTTCACCACAGACTTCTTGGTATCTACAAAACATTCCAATGAGATATTAACTTTGCTTTTAAGTAAAAAAAAAAGATATTCAAATAATTACCTTTGAACCTGACAGTGAGGTCTTGAAAGCTGAGCTGCTGGTCTGGGATTGAGTCTTTCACAAAGTCCTTTTTACAAAAAGACATGAAGTTCCACATGTCTTCACCCAAATCATCCACCAGATCCCGAGACTCTGTTTTACTTCCTCGTCCACTTGAATTAGACATATTTTGTTTTCCTGAACGCATGTAAGGGCTGCCATCTTCAATGACATAGCTGAGAAAGTTAAAAAAGGAAGTAGGAATCATTATGTGTTTTTACAATATTTTGGTGGATATGTGTATGAAGATTGATAAAGTTACCCGGTTTTTCCAATTGCATCTTCCAGAAAAAATTGGTCAACTGGAAAAGTAAGTCCTGCAACATAAAAGACATTTTTAGTACATAACCTACTACTTACTGTACAATGGTTTTCCTACCTGGTATATGGACAGTGGGGCAGTTGTAGAAATATTCAGAGAAAAGATTGGCATTAAGTGTGGCACTCATTAAAATAATCTTTAAATCAGGCCTCTGAACAATCAGGTCTTTGAGCACCAGAAGTAGAAAGTCGCTAAACATTAGGATGAAAAGAAATCAGTAAATTAACTAACTCCCAAAATATTATTAGAGATATCACAAACATGCATAAAACAATTACCTTTCCTCTGTTCGCTCATGCACTTCATCCACTATGACATGTGTGACACCTTTGAGGTCTGCCTCTCCCTCTAGTCTCCTCAATAACACACCTGTAGTGCAGTATAGCAGTCTAGTGGCAGATGACTATAAGAAGAAAAGAGAAAAAGTAAGGCTTTAAATAGAAAAGTTCTAATTATTATAACCATGTTCATACCCTGATACTCTCTAGGCGAATCTGGTAGCCCACTGACTTGCCCAGAGACTCTGCTCGTTCTTGTGCCACTCTCTGAGCGACAGAGATGGCTGAGATTCGGCGTGGTTGGGTACAGATGATGTTGGCGACCTGGCCTGCAGAACCTCTTAGAGAAGCATCCAGAATAAACTGTGGGATCTGGGTTGTCTTACCACACCTGCAGACACATAGGTTACCACTGTATTAAAAAAATGTGTATGAGCAGGAGTTCATGAGGCTTGTCTATTGTGTGAACCTACCCAGTCATCCCACTGACCACCAGCACCTGACATCCTTCGAGCTGAGCTAAGATTGTGTCTTGTTCTTGCCAAGCTGGTAGATTCCTCCTCTGCTCCAACATGGATCTGAATCTCCTGGAGGACTGTCGACAGGTATTACAAACACTTAATCTGATGTGCCCAATTTTAAAATGATTTAAAAAGGTTGTACAGTGACAATCCACTACCTGTTTTTTCTGAAAATCCTTGCAGAGCTTGCCATTTTCTTGCAGAAGATTGTCCATTTTCATGTTGTGTTTATTCACCATCTTCTTCCTCAAATTCACATAACTCTCATTTTCCAAAGGAACAGCTATGTCTTCATCCTCCTCATCCCGCTCATCCAGTTCTTCTGTGTCTGCAGTGTCTTTATCTTAAAGAAAAAGTCATGGTTATCGGTTAAGCTGTTTTTTTCCTACATTTACAAACTAATTATTTGTTCATAAACTTACAATCCAGTGTTTTATTGTTATTAGCTGGCGCAGTTCTTCGATTGCTGTTGCTTCGGTATTCCTCAGACCCATTGCTCCTATCACTATTCCTAACACTCTTGCTCTTTGCCGGGGTGACAGAGGGTGCAGTAGCAGCTAAAATAAGAGGTGGTGTGTTATATTTGTGATGACTAACTGCCAGTAACTCTTTCATAGCAGCTTCATCTTCACATAAAGTTATGAGAGTGTAAACCACAGGCTCATTGCTCTCTGCTGCAGATAAAGCTTCTCCATACAGTCTCTCTGTGACAGTGAGCCTGCCTGCACCGCCTACACACTCATCATTGGTACTGAAGGCAACTATTGGAGCTTGAAAGGGGTAGCGGTTTCCTTTGGGGAATCGAATCTCAAGTTCATACTCCGGGGGAGAATAGCTGCTGATCCCTGGTTGACTTGGACCAGTCATTTTAGAGGCACTGTCTTGAAATGGCTCTTTGGTTGGAAGCTGGTGTTTAAATCTGCATTTGGCCCCAAATCGGCAGCCTTGTCCTTTCAGAAAAAATCTACAGACATCACGAATGTGGACCACGCTTTCTTTGTGTTGTTTTTTTGTCCCACTTTCTGAGAGAAAGGGCAGGTCCAGGGTCACTGTCCATACAGCATTGGCAATACGCTCATTGAAGCGCTCACCATAAATTGCAGTGAGAGCTAAGGCTTCTTCCTGCCTCTGGCTTAGACATTCATCCATCGGCACATTGTCAGGATTATCAGGACAAACTACTTTTGATCCATAGCGCTCACTGAAAACTTGCTGAAGAAAATGTTCTAAAGTTGATCCAAATTCACCATCACGCGACTCGAGTGCTTGTTTGCTGCGTTCCCTGTCAAACCCATACCTAAATAAAAAAGAAACCAAGAAAGTATAAAATGGAAGAAAAAATTTACCAGTTTACATTTGTGTTTTTACCTGCAGAGTTTTCCAATAGCAAATAGAGAGATGATTGGTTCAGGGGGTGGTTTTTCATCATCATCTGACAGTGCATCATACTCTGGAGTTTCTGCTCCTGCCACAGGCTCGTCCTGAGTCGCCCAGAACTGACCTTCCTCCCGGTGGTCCAGCTCATCATACTCTTCCTCCTCCTCTTCCTCACAAGAATAATCTGAGCTTGAGTCACTATAGAGAAAGTAATGTATTTTAAAGTTAATGTTAAACTGAATATCAAAACCTTGTACTTTATCCTGAAGCCAATTTTAAACAAATAAGCAAAAGAACAAAGTTTACAAATAGTTAATAATAAACTCACTGGTAGGACTCAAAGTCTTGACTCTGCAGTTCCCTCAAAAGTTCCTTCAATTGTTCCTGGTTTTCATTTGTCATAAAGATCCTCTGTAAAGGCACAGAGCTTCCATCTGACTTGATGCTGCCACTTGGCTTTGGGATTGGTCGGTCTCTCACCAGGGATATTGGCAGCGCTTTGCCTCGACTATTTTTATAGTTGTCCCTGCCTCCTCTTCCTCGACCTCCATCGAAGCCGCTCCCTCGTCCTCTGCCAGGTTTTGGTCTGTGTTATCATAAATAAGAGAAAAAAATGAAACATGACATAGAATAAAACATGTTTTAAACATGGGTAACGTCTTGTTGTATAATATGTTGCTGTAAAAACAGAAGAATATTCACAATATTTACAAGAATACAAGAAACATAAACACAATATACTGTAAATATAAACACATTAAAATGAGTTGACTGGCTGAATTCAATATGTTTTTGTTGCTGAAGTGAGCATGTCTAAACCAAGACAACTATTCTTGAAAATAAATAAATTTACTTTCTTAAACTAAGACTAAGTCTAAATTTAAAAGATCAATATGAACATGTACCTGCTACTTCGTGACGGTCCAAAATCCAGGCTAAAATCATCTCCATCATCCCAGCAACTGGCACCTCCTTTCCGACTCCCTCCTCCACCTGTGCCTGCACCTCTACCTCCGCCTCTACCTCCGCCACCTCGACCTCCGCCTCCTCCGCCACCTCCACCTCTTGGCTTGTTAAATCTCCCTCCGCCTCTGTTGGGCTTACCCCCTCTTTTCCTGGCATTCATACCTGTCAATATACAGTACACATAGAAAAAAACATTTATCATCACATGCCACATGGCACCAACACCAACAAGACCGAGGCATGAGCACATTATTACTTACTTTCAGTCAGCCTCTTTTCATAGCAGCAAGCAATCTGAAGAAGACAAAGAATGGTAGTTAGGTGGAAGTCCTCTGGTAGCTTTAGAGTATGGATACACTAAAGAACTGCGAGATATGACAAAAGGTACAGGATACAGCGCATGTATGTAATTCTACTGCATTGCTGCTGAGTCGCACCGAGCTGCGGGCATGGTCGTTGTGGCGCTTCAGTTCAAGCGAGCAGTGCGATGGTGGCTCACACACATACATACACCGCCGGTGGCTACAATTATGCAACAAGACTGAACACTAACCACCCAGTCAGAGTGGTGAACATTTCACTTTACGCATGACTAGATGCTGAGATATTTGAGTGTGCACAGCGACAGTTTAACCAAAAGAATGATGTAACCGCTAGGTAATAAGCTTAAAAATGTGACAGGTGGTAAGATAATACAAGTTTACATTGTGGGGGTAACTAGTTAACTAGTTAGCCTAAAAGCTAACAGCTAGCGAGCTCTTATCCACGTTTGTTTTGGCATGATAGCGAAGAACAGCTTTCATGTAGTAAAACAAAAAGTAAGTAATGAAGAAGACAAGGACAAAAACCTAAATATATGAAAAGCATGAATTCCAAACTTATGACACTTTAGAAACAAGTGTGTGGACTGACCTGACCAGCTGTTCAGACAGGAGCGCTGGAGCACGCAGCGTTTTCATTGGTCAAAATGCAAAGTTCAAAGTATCTTTTCCGGTGATCATTACAGCAGTTAGCCTACAAGCTATATAAAAGTTTTTTTTGTCTAGAATCTACATTTTATGGTGAAAATGTGTAAAGTGTAAGGTAAGTCAAGTTGTGTTGTTAAGTAGCGTTAAGCTTGTACAATATTTGAACTAACTAATTAGCTTAAGCTAACCAACCCAACAACAGTAGGTACAATGTGTTGCTATGGCAACAGTGTAAGCGTCGAGGGTTCAGTGAAAATTGCTCTCTCCTCCTAGTAAAAGTAAACTAACCTAGTTGGGCGGGTTATTAATTTATCAGGTTGTGTGTATATATTACAAGAAAAAGTGTTTTTTGTTTGACAAAACTTTTCTCCAAGATGTCTGGTAAGTTTGATGGAGCGATGTTCCATGACTAGGTTAGCTAGTTACATAAAAGGGAAACATCTGTAGTGTTGCTTATGTTTTTCTGTGTTATTTTTAGACAAGAAAACAAAATCTGAAATAGGAGCTAAAGTAATGATATATATTTCTAACTCATTTCCATGCAACAACAAATTTATTTACAGGAGAAAAATATGTGACAATATCCTATATTTTTCCAAATGATGATACATATGGTAAGAACATAATATGTTATTCTATAACGTGTTTAGTCTCACTATTACACTTGTTGTTAATTATTTTCATCTTTTTTCTTACAGAGGGACAATGCTGTATGTCCACCTCAGGAGCAGTAGCGAGGGCTGGCACTGGGAAACATACCTCAGCCAGTGGGATCATATACACTGGAGAATGGCATGAAGATAAAGTATGTGTATTTAGCTGTTTAGTTAACCACAATTAAGTTCACTTTGTGGTTATTCTCTCTATATGTTATTTTCCCAGATGAATGGCAAAGGGACACTGCAGCATCCCTCTGGGGCACATTATGACGGAGAGTTCAAAGACAACTTGTTTCACGGCAAAGGAAGATACACTTTCTGCGATGGCTCTTTTTACACTGGTCAATTCAACCAGAACAGGTAAAAATGAGTTTAGTGAGCTTCCTATATACTCCATCATACCATCTCTATTTAATTCTACATGATATACTTATTTCTTTGTAGATTGGAGGGCAATGGCACATTTACAGACACATCTGGAATAGAGTGGAAAGGGGAGTTTCATGGCAAAGCAGCACTGGGACTTAAATTGAAACACAACATTTAGGAATTGTTGTACTAAAATGAATAAACATTTGTAAATAATCATTTTGTAGTGTTGTCTTGGCTATAGAGTCATTTGTGCACATGCAATAAATGTTTACATACTGTTTGTAACAGATATGACACATATACTGACTGGTGCTATATGACTGTAAAATGACACTTTCAGTAATCAGTATTTTCTCTATATAAGCCACCAGTGATGATGCAGCTAGGCATCATGGCACCAAAAGCAACTGAAGCATATGCCCATGACACCAACAAAAGCTGAACAGAATATTAGCTTGGGGTCAGTGTGATACAGTGTCAGGGCAGTTTGACCTTCACAGCTCCAGAATACATCAGCTCTTCATTTTAAAACCCACACTCCCTGGCCACTTTATTAGGTAGATTTTATGGCTAATAAAGTAGCTCTTGGTGTCTGCTGTAGCCCAACTGGTTTGTGATTTGACATCTTTTATGTTAAGACAGAGACAGGTCTGCTGCAGACTATTGTTTTTAGACTTTCTGTTTCGCAATCCAGTTGTCCAAGTCAACATCTTCAATATTTTCATCATACTCAGTAAACCATTGACTCCGTTGACATTGCTCTAATTGCCCATTGGCCATTGCCCAAATTCCCATTTTTGAGAAATTCCTAATGGTCCACTGTGGCATCAACAACCACACCATGTTCACGTATGACATGGTTATACTTATGACTAAATCCATTGGCTTGATACAACATGATAGGCTAATTAGTTATTTGTGCCCACCTAATAAAGTGTACACCAGTACCACCTTTTGATAAGAAATATGGCAACAAACACACACAATTGTCCACTACTGTTTAATATGCAACTATAGTTTTGTGTAGTTGATTTTTCATTCCAATAATGCCTCCATCTTTTAATTGCACATAACCCCTGAACAAGTATTGAGCATTACATTTAACAATACACAAAAATAAGAGTAACATACTCAGTCAAATACACCAGAAACAAGAAACTTTTCAATGATTGTACAATTTTTAGGTAGAAAATTTGAGTATTGCAAATCTTTAAGTATTGGTCGTGGCTTTAAATGTATATGTAAAAGTATATGAAATGGCACTCAAATTTGGCACAAAGTTACAAAACTAAACAAAAACATAAAAATACGTTATTTTTGTTATGTGTGATTTCAACAAT
>JAVQKG010350278.1:0-11700 GCA_036025885.1 Hypseleotris bucephala | reverse complement strand
ATGGTTTGTGTGTGTCAGCTGAAAGCAAAACACCATTTTGAGAAGAGAGTACATTGTTTTGAATCTATACGTTCATTTTGCAGCTGATGTGAGGGTTTTTGCCCATTGTGTGTGTGTTTGTTGGAATTGTGTGTAGAGTTCTGAGAATATGGAGCATGCATTCAGAAAATGTGTGTAAACAATTGAGAAAAAATGTAACAGCATGTCTTCAAGCCTACTTAACATTTGAACAATAACCCTTTTCAATTTTGATCGTCCAAAAATAATCAAAATCAGTGTCTCGTAGTGTTTTGTCCCCTCTCCAGTGGAGTATGTACCTCTCCAAATGAAAGCAGCTCTTGACAATGACAGGATGACCTGGTGTGATCCATTTATCTGTGAGTGTGTCTAAACAGGAACCAGCTCAGAACAGAGTATTATGTAACTTACAGAGGACATTAGTGCCCGCCCACCTCTGGTTCCGGAAGTAAAAATCTCATTCATTTTTCCCATAGACTTTTTGAAAAATCCATATTATAAGAGTTTACAAGATTGTTGGAGGCTAATCAGCTACGAGGCAAGTCACAGCGCAAATATTTACAGCTAAAATAAATAAATAATAAAAAATATTTTAAAAGCCTTTTCTGTTTACAAGTTTCAGCTACGTCACAAATAAGTCTCAAATCTTTGGCCTCAAGTCCGAATAAAGTCACAAGTCAATGGCTTCCAAGTCAAGTCACAAGTCAATGGATCCCAAGTCCAAGTCAAGTCACAAGTTAGTGGGATTTTCTCAAGTCACACAGCTCAAGTCAAGTCCAAATCCTTGTCATTGGTGTTCAAGTCCAAATCGAGTCACAAGTCAAAAGTAGTCAAATATATGACTCAAGTCTGACTCGAGTCCAGGTCACGACTTAATTGCACACCAAACACACAAGTCATTACAGTTCAACATGGTGTGCAGAATCATGGTTCAAAGCACTAAAATACAAAAACGGAGTAAGCTGATTTCAGGCATGGAAGAATGGCTGCAAGTCATTATAAAGTTATTAAAAATTATGGAAAGGGCTCAGAAAACCACACCATAGATGTTTTTCAGGAGGAAAACATAATGGAAAGCACTATTATTTTGCATAATAGGGTCCCTTTAAATATAAATACAGTATATGCAATACCCAAAGCATGTCACACATGCAGCTCTGATTATGCGAAACAGTCATATGAGGACAAAGTCATAAGAGGAGACATAGTGTAGCTAAAGGGGCTATGTGTGGTTCATTCTGACGTTGTGCCCATGGGCAAGACACTTCACCCATCCTGCCTCTTAGCTGTGTCTTGTATTATAGAGTGACTTGTAAAGAGGCTAGCAAAGTGATTATAGTTTGTGTAGAAAGTCCTGGTTTAATGCACTAAAAATACAAAAAAATGCCTCTCAAGTCCAAGTCATGTCACAAGTCAATGGCTCCCAAGTCAAGTCACAAGTCAATGGTTCCCAAGTCCAAGTCAAGTCACAAGTTAAAACAAATGGTGAACTGATTTGAGATGTGGAAATATGTTAGCAAGTGATGATAAAGTTATTAAAAATGTGTCGCATAAAAGCACACTAGGGTGTGTTTTTTTAATAGGAATTGTATATTGTATACATTGATATATTATAGCATCAATGATTATTTTGCATAATAGGTCCCCTTTAAATATAAATAAATGCAGTAGCCTTATATGTCACACATAAGCAGCTCTGATTATTAAATCAATGGAAGAGACATACTGTAGCAAAGGGGCATGTGCGGCTCATTCTGACACTGTGCCCATGGGCAAGACACTTCACCCATACTCTTCTTATCTGCATCTTGTATTATAGGTTGGCTTGTAAAGAGGCTAGCAAAGTCATTATAGTTTAACATTATGTGAAGAATTTTAGTTCAGTACACTTAAAATACAAAAACGGAGTGTGCTGATTTGAGTCATGCAAAATTGCAAAAAGTAATTATATCATTAGCATAAAAGGTGGCTCAGAAAACCATGCCAGGGTATATTATTTATGAGGAAATATCAAAACATTATAATATCAAAGAATGTTTCAATTATTTTGCATAATAGGACCCCTTTAAATCTAAATAAATGCAGTAGCCTTATGTATTCATAGCAAGTCATACATAAGCAGCTTTGATTGTGTCATATGAGGACAAAGTCATATGAGGAGACATACCGTAAGGAGGGTGGCAGGTGGTGGTTCATTCTGACGTCGTGTCCTTGGGCAAGACACTTTACCCATCCTGCCTCTTGTGTGTGTGTGTGTGTATTTCTTGTGCATGAATTTGTGTTTCAGTAGAGTGATTCAGAGAGGCCACTGGAGCTGTATGACGGATGTTTCTGTCAGTCCGCCTCAGGGCAGCTGTGGCTAAAGAACTAGGTTAGAACCCTGCATGTGTGACTGTGGAGAAACATAAATACATTTGTACGTTGTGTAGTTACAATGGTAAAGTAACCTATTTTGTTATTATAAATTTCCGGAAATTACTTTTCAATAGTTCTGCGAATCACAGTGTCTCTAACTGTTTGACATGGTACACAATAAATGGCTCATATTATTGCTAATATCACAATATGGTCATACTGCAATAAATATTATATTGCAAAATAATCAACATAACTTATCAACACCTTCTTAAAATAATGACCAGTCATTTTTGGCATGATATTTTTGCCTTACTCAGCTCTTTTTTAGTTGAATGGGTCATGACATTTTAGTAAAAGGCAAAAAAACAAAAAAAACTGTTACTTAGGAATGTTTATAAAAGTTTCAAGGGTACCTTAATCACACTGTAAAATTTGGTGTAGGGATGTACCAATATCGATACATGGATTGAATATTGGTGCCGATCCAGGCCCAAAAGCTGGATCAGTCGATCTGTAAATGATGCTGATACCGGAGCCAACATCATACATATACTGCATTGATATCCAATAAAAATAAAATCTCAAGAAAACTGATTTAAGTGAACCTATTCCTCTAGCAAAACGTACTACACTGCTAACTGTTGGCCTTTACCTCAGAAGATCTCAATCTATCTCTATTCGCAATGACTTGTGTCCATACATATTTCAAAAGACAACCAATACTAAATTCAAGTCAGCTATAATGTTTTCAAATTTACGGAAGAAGGAACAAACTAGTGATATCAGAGATGCCAAAACCCCTCAGAACCGGTGACAATAAAGAAAACTTCTCTCCAATGTGTGGAAAAACTCAACAAAAATGTGATCTTTTGAAAGCTGACAATGAAGTGGAGGTGATGGAGGATCTTTGTGTTTTCAGATAGATAAATGGAGAGATTTGCAGGATATGAGCACCACTTGAAGACAGAGCGCACCCTCCTCCATCAAAGATCATCTCTGCAGCAGTGGTGAGATGTATCTCCATCAAAGATCCTCTCTGCAGTGGGAGGGATGGCAGTGCGCTCTTTGAAGGATGACTGGAGTGCCTCTGATGCTGAGTAGGATCTGAAGGGTAATATAAACCTCTAGAGATGACTGGACTATGGAACCAACAGGGATTTAAATGGAAGGAAAATATAGCAGAGAGATACAGAACTGGTAATACTGGGCTGGAGGATATGATTAAGCTTAATTTATTTTTTATATTTTGCAAAATGTGATTTTCTGAGCTTTTAACCATGTTAGAATTTTTGGGGATTTGTAATATTGTTTTCGCACCAAGATTCAGTTGACATTTTAAACCTGTCTGGAAGCATGAATGAAAGAATCCACAAGAATCACATGCCTTTCAGAACATGTTTCAAGAGGTTAAACATTTCAAATTTGAATCACCATTCAAATTTCAATTTAAAAAAGTTGTGTTTCATTTGTGGATGTTTGAGAAATCTTCTATGCTGACTTTGGTGTTGCTGTAGAGGCCAGGAGAGGGACTAAAGTAAAATAATAAATTTACATTATCAAACTATGTCAGACAAGAACAAATATTTAATCTCTAGGAGGTTGGACTACACCTTTAATGCATCACCGTGTGTTCTCATTGATAACCTGGTCAATTGTAACAATAAAAAAGACAAAATGTATAGCCTTTTCAATATTCAAAAGTCTATTCATCTCCCTTTCCTTGACGATTGTAACAGAAAAGACCAAAGTGTTTCCAAAAAAGCAGCATCAATCCCAAATGCATGGTACCATCCTCTATTCTGTTCACGTCAACCTCTCCTTCAAGTTTCCTCCAGTAGTGAAACATTCTGGTCTCTACGCTCCATGGCTGAACTATTTCCTTGACAGCCCCAACATGACTTCCATCCGCCCGGTTACAAAGTGCCTGCTGTCAACTTCCGCGGTGCATTTGTAGTTTAAAAGAAATGTGGGACAAAAGAGTATCACTTCTACACAGCTTCCTGAATTGCTTAGCAAGGATTATTTTTGCATCCTTTTGTTCTGCGGTGGTAAAAGCCATCGGCTGGTTCTTGTACAGTTCAAAGCCCACTCCAGGAGGCGTCCCCATAGACAAGGTGCTACTAGCGATATATGCTAATCCTGCACCCTTTCAAAGACGGGTTTGATCATAGTTTTATAGCTGTCTAGTCAAATTTATAGCAAAAAAGTATGGTTCTGGCTTGTATTTAGATGGGCAAAATATTATGACCACCAGCCCAAAAACACTTTCTATCAGAGCAAGCTTTAGCATCTTCAGCTATATTAGCGGTTTGAGGTAGCATGCTATTGCTTTACCAATCGCCAAAGGGTAGAAACACAGTTATAATTTCCTGCATTCTGGGGCATTATAGATTTTATTGAATATTTTCAGCTGACTACCAGGTTAGATATGGTTATAGTGTTACCTTTCCCCAATACCCTGGATAAAATATTGTTCATTTTAACTTGTTTAAATATTGTATGCTGTATGTGCAGTAAATAGAAGTGACTAGGGGTTTTTAACCACATTTTGACATACACTAGCACAAGTATTGATTTAGCTAGTTTCTTTCTACATATTAATAATAAAAATTGCCTTTATTGTCGTTACACATAGCCTACAACAAAATTATGCAACGTGAACAGTTTGGCTATTCCTGAGCTGCTATGATTATTAGCACGCCGCCATAGTGGACAAAACTGACCAAATGTTTTCGATGATGGGGGAAACATACACAGACACAGGGAGAACATGCTAACTCCACACAGAAAGGTCCTTTGCAAAGTCAGGGATTTGAAGCTGGGACCTTCCTGTTGTGAGGCGACTAGCTAACTACTGTACCACCACGCCGATTTTAATGTCATATTTGATGTGCCAAATGACTAATAATTTAACACACATTTTGTATTAATTCGTATTGACTATCCCCTTACCTATTACCAATTATATCTTACTGGTAATAAGAAGGCATTTTGAGAAATTTGATTGAAATGGCATTTGATTAACATTTTTTTCAATATTTCACTTTCTCAAACTTACTAAAATTAACACGTGTGCCCTATTTTCCTGCTTCTAACAGATCCACTTTGATCAAAATTCTATTATATTATGCCTGAAGTTTAAAATTTTTACTCTTCCACTTGCTTGCACCATGTCAGGGCAAATCCTTACCCCGCCGTTAGCATATATTAGCATTAGCCCTTGACTCTTTGAACTATGCTATCTGACAGCTCTCTCTGATCACTTCGCTTTTGACGTGTTTGAAAAAATAGAGGCTTAGATTGACTCCCTCCATCTGGGGTCTTCTCTGTCACATCCAGAGCGCTCGTACTAAACTGTGAAGCTGATATGATTATAAGGTTTAGCATTAGCGTGAATTAGACAAGCTGTCCGTCAAAATGAGGGGACTAAAACGGAATAAGTGATTACTACGACGGAAAATCTTGATGGAAGGGACTGCAAATGAAGGAATTGGGGCAAAGTCTTTGACAATATGGGTGTCATGTACAGTGAGTGGTAATAGGGAAAGGTTTAGCATTTCTGATCAGTTTACTATACATTGATACAACTCCGCTTTTGAAATTGAGTGCTATCAACAAGAGACCAGGCTAACATCTTTGTATAGAATAAGGAAAGAGTTAGTCACAGCTGGCTAGGCTACTTTCTTGTCCAAAACATACCTGGCGTAGCTTTGTTCACATTTGATTTCATTGAGCCGTGAACACTTTCTCGCCTCCTTATCCCCTCCTCCCTAGCTCCTCCTCATCCAGGAAGCATTGACCAATCAACAAGCCCACAACATCCAGTCAGCTCTCATTCATTTATCCCAAAAAAACCCAGCATTGATTCTACTGTCCCAAAGCTAGTTTTTATTGCGTAATCAACATGGCATCATCACAGGACATTTAAGTAGTAGTAAATAGTTTTTCTTCTCTCAGTTTCTTCCCCACATATGCCCTCTACTGCCCTCTGCTGGGCTAATCACAAATGTGTATCGCACCAGAAAACGTAGATGCAAGTGACTTTAGGCCCCTCTCTCCCCCTATTGGCCACACCCCCTTTACTTCATCAATCCAAGCCAGTGGGGCCAATTCAGGGCAAAAGTTCTTATTAGCACGACTGTTCACAATGCAATAATTACCAAGCTGTTAGCACATCCTGAGAAGTCAATATCCTCACCTCTCTGTGTGATAATGAGACTATTTCAGAAACCAAGAGTACAAATGAGGCAACAGGCACGGCACAAATCAATTATTGACTCAAAGGTACTAAAACAGAAAATGTGATCCATACTAAATAGTGCAAAGTCTTGTAAAATAAATGCGTGGTGTTGTGTATATGGGGATATAAAGGTTGAAGTCCTGGTTTAGTCCTGGTTTAGACCTCTATGGTTCTTAGATAGACTTAGTTTAGTCCTAGTTTATTTTTAGCCCAAGTTTAGATCTCAATTAGTCTCAATTTAGTCCTGTTTGGTTTATTAAAATGATACTTCAAAACACACCAAAACATCTGAGGTGGTACACACATTTGAGCATCATAACTTTGAATACTATCAGTTTGAGGACACCCAAATCTGTTTTAAGCTTAAGGTTACACTTTATTGTCCCCATGGGGAAATGTGTCCTCTGCATTTGACCCAACTCAGTGCCACTGGGACAACCTGTCAAGAGCCTGTGGGTGACGGGCTGCGGTTTAGCTCATGGAGCCTACAGTGCTCATCTCGGCGTCGTGAGTTCGAATCCGGCTCACAACAGTTTGCCAAACGTCTCTCCCCACTCCTGATTTCCTATCAATCTACTGTCCTGTCTAATAAAGCCAAAAATGGCCAAAACATATGCAGCGCCCGGGGACCCATTACTAGATCTTAAACCTTAAAATGCCCTATCCAGAAGTCCTAGCATAGTTTCAGCTTAAACTTGTTCAAAATGTGTAAAAGTTTCATTTTTAGGCAGCTTTTCCTTTCTAATGTTTAATGGGTTCATTGGAAAAATAGTCAACAGATTCATCGATTAGATTAGATTAGATTAGATTAGATATTAGCTGCAGTTCTACAATGGTATACCATTGATGTAATGTAATGATGATTAACTTCCACGTAATTTCTATGTAATCACCAACCCTAACCCCATATCCTAACCATAAATTATCCATAATTACTTGGTTATTCCATATATGTTTCTATCTTGTTACAATGTTCAATACACTGCATGGAATTACAACGGTAATAAAGTAAAAACTACTTGATAGTAAGCCATAATTACTGTATCCTCACCTGTATATTACCTGCTTATTACCACACTATTACCATAAAATTACCGTGCTGTAAAGTAAAGTGTGAAACGCATCATAGTTAATTTCTTTAACTTCTTCACAGTGTTTTTAATGGAAGCTGTTTAGTTGTATGGGACAGTGGAGGAGACAGGAGGAAGTGAATGGAGCAGTTCAAATCAAATATACATGAGTTACTGTGTGTGTGGTTGAAGAGAAGACCTGTCCCATGCCCTTGTGAAGACGGTTGGAGTTTGTATTGTAATGCTCTGTGACATGTTATTGCTGAGGTATGAGGAATTCAAATACAGAGGTAAGGGTGTGCAAAGTTTGAGGAAGAAGTTATAACATTTTTAACTTAAAGGGGTCACATTGTGTACGTTTTAGGATTATATATATATATTTAGTTTGCACATAGATTAGCTTTTGATGAATAATAACCTGTTTAATAAAGCTGTCTTTAATTTGGGAGCATTCTCTACTGAAAAATCCCAATTTAGTCGCATGTTTCTTAAATGAATGTGGTTGTGTGACTGGTGTTTGGTGTTGGTTGGAGGGGCCATAGGCGCAGACTGGCAGCCCCACCTCTGTCAGTGTGCCCCAGGGCATTTGTGGCTACAAGTATCTTACCACAACTAGTGTGACTGTGAAGTAAATAAATAATGCAATGCAAGTGTCTTTGAGTGTTGAGAGAAAGCAATTTATAAAACTGATACATCATTTTGTACTAATGTGCTGTATTACATGACACGACATGGCCATTTTCTAAGCGGGCGATATGGCGTTGTCATTTTGTCTAAACATACTTAAGTCGTGGGTCGTGTCATGTACCTACAGTATATTTCAATACGGAAAACATGGAAGACCCTGGTCGCTTCTAACTTGTAGTAGCTGGCCTCATAGGAATCAATGAGAGAAGCTAATTGTTAACACATTAAAACCTCTCGTCGCAAGAATTGATTGCACACATAAAGATCACACAGGTATGTATCCACTCGTCTAAAGTGATAGAAGAACATAGTTGAATATGTAGAAACTGTGGTGTGTTCCTTTAATAATAACAGCCTCACATTTTAGTGCATATACATAGTGGTGCTCTCATAAATGTGGGTTGGACAGGACATGCTGTTCTTTGGGACGACTCCAGGAAAAGACGGGTCCATTAGATTTCCAATAACGAAATATGTGACTGCTTCAAAATATATACAGGCCTTATTCAAACTCCTGACTTCTAAAAACACTCCAGCACCATTCAGATAATAAATGTTTTCTACACTGACTGGCTGACATTCAAGACTGAGAGAGACCACAATTTGTACAGTGAAATGTTAAATTCTCCATAGAAATACAGGGCGTCAATGGAAAAGCATGTCCTGACCACAAGGTTGATGGTTTGATCCCTGTCTTGGTCATAATGTTGTCGTGTCAATAGCAGAGGTGGGTAGTACAATTACTTTTACTTAGTTACATTTACTTGAGTAACATTTTGAATAAATTGTAAAGTCAGCCTAACTGGACAAAATATGAGCAAGTTAGAGGCTGTCAAATATACCTGGCTTCCCAATTTCAATCCAATATGGCTGACTTCCTGTTTGTCGTAGGGTGTGGCCATAATAATATTTTATGTTCAGCACGATGTGGAGAATCACTGTACCAAGTTTCATTGCTCTGTGACTAAGTACGTGTATCCAGAGTCCCATAGGGGTCAACAACATGGGGGCGCTATAGAGGCATTCTTTATTTGGCCGTGATAATTTGCAAAAGTCCATTAAAAATAGACTCTAATCCGGATCACTGTGTCAAAAGTTGAGATTTGCTTAATGTTCACTAGGATTAATGGCTCCAATAAAATGCTCCAAATCATAATTTTGTTAATTAATCAATTATAGTTCATCGCAGAAGTACCAAACTCAGTCTAGTTCAGCGTCTTCATCATATGTAACTGTCCAGAAAGTTTGAAGAGAATCCAGCAAAAACTTTTTGAGTTATTGCATTTACAAATTTACTTAATTAATGAATTACTTAATTCATATTTATCATAGATGTACCAAAATCAATTCAGTTCGACGTCTTTACAATATCTAAGTGTCTGCAAAGTTTGAAAGTGATCCGGGATTTTGTTTTTGAGTTATCACGTTTACACGGCCAATCAGCAGACATGAGCATGCTCCTGATTCCATAATATCGCCAAATTTTTCTGAAATAATTCAAATATATAGCTTTGATTTTATTTTCTTTTTTTTGGATATCACAAAAACTACACTGTCCAAAAGCCTCGAGGTCTTGTCTAGTCTGATCTATGTTTGGTGAGAGCAGAGACATGAGCAGTCAGACTGGAGTGTTCATATGAAAGCCTTCACTTTGAGTTAGGGGAACTGTCCAGCACTTCAGCAGCACAGGAGAGAGGAACTGTCCAGCACTTCAGCAGAGGAGAGGGAGAGAGAGGCCTGGGGTCACACAATAACTCACACCGACACTGAGTGAGATCCAGCAGCTGTCTATGTCTGGAGCACTGGACTAGGCAATATGGTAGAAGGAGTGTAAATATGAAAATATGCTGTACGATAACTTCTCTTAGAAATGTGAAATTTTGTTTAAGTACTTAATGACGTAGATACAATGTAATTAAGGGATAATGTAAAAAAAAAAAATCATGTGTTATAAAGTCTATTATAAAGGGAACTTAAAGGGGTCAGATAAACTCTGCAACATGGAGCTCTACTGAATGAATATACTGTAAGTCGACCAATCAAAAATTAGATTGACCAAGATGCCCCAAACCAAATATTCAACAAAACGACTGTCAGCCATGTTCAAAACCTGCTCACACTTGAAACTCCCACAGCATTAGTCACTGGTGAGTAGGACCACACAAATGAGCCTGACCACAGTCAATCCAGCTTACTGTGGTGTGGAACATGGATTGGAAGCTGTTAAAACGAAGAACTTTGTGTGTAGCTAGATAAATAGATGTTGTGTGTTGATGTAATCTGGTGTGTTGATTGTGTATGCTGTGTATTGTGTACCTCATAGTGTGCAACTCTCTGTAGTGTTGTGTGTTGATTGTGTGTGTTGATTGTGTGTCGTGTTGTGTGTTGATTGTGTGTGTTGATTGTGTGTCGGGTTGTGTGTACCTCATAGTGTGCGACTCTCTGGGACTCGGAGATGAGCTGAGCGCTGCACACTTTGCAGTAGCTGTCTGTGAATAGCCCTTGGTCCACTTCTGTTGACTTCATCTGAAAACAAACAAACAAAAACTGGTTTAGGAACATGTAGGAATGTTTTATTATTCACTTAATGAGATATCACCCATTACACGGTGTATCTTACAATGAATCCTTTTGATTGAACCCTCTCTCACATCTACTATAGCCTGTCCGTCCTGGGGGTGGATCCCTCTATCACATTTATAGACTGTCCGTCCTGGGGGTGGATCCCTCTATCACATCTATAGCCTGAGCTAGAGACGTAAAATAATTTTCTCGTAGGGCAATTTGAGCACAAAATCCGAATTTCTGCTTTAGTAGACTTATTTCAATCTGACAGCAAGTATCACAGGTAATAATTATCCTCACTTCTATCCATCATCATATCCCAATTCTCTCATTGGCCAAATAAAAATCCAAAATACCCCTTGTCATATCTCTTCTCTTCCGTCTGGCCTAAGCGTTTGTGAGAGGCGGCCATCTTGGTATGCTATTGCGCGTTGACAGTGATGCATGGGCTCGCAGATCAACAGTGAGGCTAACTAATGCGACGAATAACCCACTCCATTCAAAAACGCAGACGCACGCATACAATTACAATATCATTAGCCCGTACGCTAGCCGAAATCACATTTGTAAATATTGTCTGTCTGTGTGCTCTATGTGAAGTAATTATGGTAAGTCATTTGGAGATTAAAATTAAAATGGTTTTGTCCAGACGCAGTGTTGGTAATAGTTTTGTTGAAGTTATATTTATGGTTGTTTTGATAAAATGTTTATGTGACAGAATGAAATAGATTGTAACAGTCATCTTCATAATTTTAGAGTCGA
>JAVQKG010350156.1:0-13645 GCA_036025885.1 Hypseleotris bucephala | reverse complement strand
ACCAGGCGCTCGCCTGCGTGCCCCGACCCCAGGCCTGGCTCCAGGGTGGGGCCCCGGTGACGCCAATCCGGGCGACGTAACGGACCTTGTTTGTGTCATCATCATAATGGGCTTCTGACATTTGTCAGATATTGGGATTTCATTCTTAATTTGATTCTGCATTACTGTAGCAACTGTAGGCCTATTTGTTTGTTGAAATAACTTAAAAACAGGCTGTCCACAAAGGTTCGAAGTTGACCTGTGAAGCTAATATTCATTCAAGCATGGCAGTCTATGCTAACTGACAAACATCACGCTTCTACAGAAAACAGCCTTCTAAAAATAAAATATCTGTGTAAAATACATCTAACACAACCAGCCATAAGAGGCTAAGTTGTTAATCAAACACTCAAAGGTGCTGCTGCAGAACACAAACCTGCACATGCTGTTGTGCACTTTTTTAGTTTATCATTCTTTGAAGTAAAAACTGGCCACTGCACTCCTGCTAATCACACAGATGCTCAACCACCAGGCTTAGCAATCCATTAATTATACATGCTGTAAACAGTGTGATGTTAAGTCTTTACTGACAATGGCCTATTGTCCTTACACTATAGCACAATTCATCTGGATTAACTTTGACTACAGTTTACACGTTCCTTTATATCGACATAAATAATGTTTACACTCCACTGCCTCAAATGAATGTTTGTATGTGCTTTCTATTAGCTGCAGAGGCTAAGTACTACATAGCCTGCTGGTTTCTGTATTAGAGCAATTCATCAAACTAAGTCAAGTGTGGAGTAATATTTTTGACCGGTGGTCAGTGGAATGTGGTCACATGGGCCTTAATCTGTTTATATTACTGCATTTAGACCAAGATGAGTAAGGACTTTCTTTTTCAGATTAATACGCACTTGTTGAGATTATGCTCTGTAGGCTACCATCATGGACTGATTAGGTACCCAAAATCTCAAGTTGAAGTACTAATATAATAATCATAAACATAATTTTGGAACGTGGGAAAGGTGATTTGATATTTTACAAATTATTTTTCATTTGTATACTCAAGTTTCTTTCCCTCTACTGCTTTTTATGTAATTGTTTATGAGGTAAGTATCAATAGCCACCAAAAAATAAATAAAATAAAATACTCAAATGTGTAAAAACAAGTAAACAGATTTTCACTCACCAACATTTTTATCAATGAATGCACTTACTATAATTAGACATATCTAGTTACTCTGGCTTTGACGCGAGTGCTTACTATTGTAATACTAAACTACTGAAAGACGCTGTAAATGTAAACATCCAGAGAATGTCTTACCTGTAAACTGCCAGTGGCCTTTCATGCAGAAACACACTTCCTCACAGGCCACAGAACAAACTATAGTCTTTGTAATAGATTGGTGTATCCACCAGCTGACCTGCAACCCTCATTGGTCTTCTCTTTAGCCTTAGCAAGCACCAACAAGAGCCCCACTCAACTGAAACGAGGCTTACAATTCATCAGCTAAGTCAACTATACAAAGCGCCCCTGGAGAAGTCCCGAAAGTGCTCTGCAAATGAAGCAAGCCAGTGATGGACTAGACTTGGCTTCCCTTGGTATTTCTCATTCACTTCACCCGCTATTGCAAGTCCAGATAGTACTATTGCCTTCCCTCCTCTCCTCCACTGTTCCCTGGGGCTCAGGTAGCAGAACAGGTGACTGGCTCTCAGGTTTCACAGCACAACTTATTATTGGAGGCGCTCAACAACTCCTGCCTTCCTGACGCAGCAAAGATGGATCTAAAATAAAAAAAGAACTTACACTTTTGCTTTTTGCTTGTGCTTAGTCAAACCTAAGATCTCGCTACCCCACCAAGGATGCTTTAAAAAGATGCATATATCTTCCAGGAATAGGTGGTTCTGGGTGCAGACAAAAGAATGCAGACTTAAAGCAAAACTATAAATAAATGTCTAGATACAGATAAAAGTGCTGAATGTTGTTGTTGCTAACCTTGATGTTAAAGTAGCGTGGCAAGAATATCTAAGCAGGTTTTCAACCAATTATGCAACAAAAACACTGTCAATATGACCTTGTGGTGTTGTACAAATGTGGTAATAAAGGTGAATACATGAATAAGTGTTTGTTGTGAATGTGCTGTACAAATTGACTTTAAATACATAGTGCTGGTTGAAGGCAAAATTTAACCTTTAGCTTTTGTTGGGCTACCTACCATGAATAAAAGGCTAAATAATAAGCCAGGTGATAATTTATGATATAGAATACAATTTGCATCCATTTGGGTGGTGTATTGCACGGTATTTAAAAACAACAATGGGTGTATGTTGCATTTTTATCATCTCACATGACCTGCACTTGCTTAGATCATCAAATAAAAATAACACCTCTGTACTTCATCAATCAAGGGGAAAAGATTACATGTAAACATTGCAAATGGAAAGCAAATTTTGGGCTAAGTTCTTTCTTTTTTGCCATCTGGATAATAAAGAGCCACTGCTCAAGATCATTTTCATAAAGGTACAGTACAGTTAACTAAACAATCTCCAAAGTACTGCATTTTGACTTACCTAAGTGTCCTGAAAACATATGAAAAAACAATTTTTCACTTTTCCTCCTGGGCAGTGAAATCAGTGCCTCTCAAGTTGTTCCCGTCCAGAGAAAAGCCGTGACCATCTTGTTCTGTCCAGCTCCAATGCTCTCAGCCAACTTTCTACCTCAGCTTTTCACACTTTACAATTTCTCTCTGTAACTTTGCCACAATTTAAAACATCCCACAGTGAATGACACTTTACCTTGAAAGAAAAAACACAACGCCTCTGCCACTGTGCCCACAAAGAACACAAAGTATAAATGCGTGTGTGGGGGCCCTGACTCAGCTAATCCTATTAAAATTCTTACATTGTACTGAATGCCTACCCTTAGCTCCAGCAGCAATGTCACTTCTCATTTGATGGCCACTGATTCAAGTTTCACAGGGGTTTGTGCAATCAATACAGTACAGCAGAGCCATGCTGAGTTCATTAGACAAAGACTTCTCTGGCACTCTACAGGACTCTTCGGCTGGTATCAGAAACACCACAGGAGCAAGCCAAAGTTCTCCTCACTGATGTAAAGCTATGTCATTTTGGATTATGGCCATTATATAGAACTAATTCATAAAGCTGGTTTGGAGCAGTGACAAGAGTGATTTCAGTGATGCAAAAAGACATTTCCCATAATGTTCCTTAAAGGCTTATTGTTTGTTGGTTTGTCTGGCATAAGAATTTCAATGTGTTGTAATAAAAAAATATTTAAAACTGTGTACTTTATAGGTAGACAATCTGACAAATAAAGTTGTGTAATACAAATTTCAAACAATAAGTAAGCTTGATTCTTTTCTGTGAAGGTTCATTTCAAGCTTGATTATTAAAAATATATTTATGTCTCAATTACAGTTTATGACTTCGGTTGTACTCGGCAGATGAAAAGTTGCCAGGAACTATCCAGTCACTTATTGAACAGTAACTGCTGATCATAGACTACTGACAATATGACCTTGGCACAGACCCCTGCCAAGGCATTAATATAGTAGGTAATAATTTGTTCCTAGTCTGACCACATGTGGGAGTTAAGATCGATGAAGGTAGGATTCAATCCTGGATATTTTGCACAAAGTGTTCCTCCAACTGATAACTGATAACTATAAAGCTTGTTTGTGCTTTATCTGAAGGAATTTTACAATATACTGTATCTATTCTGTTGGTCTGAAAAATAATTTTAAAATGAAATTTAGTTAACTTACCTTTGCTTATGCTTTGTGTGTGCCATATATATTTATGTACACATCATATGGGTGAGACTGCAGTGCCAAGATGATGTTCCCAAATCCTACTTGGTTTGTGTATAATCTGACGGAGGATTAGAACGTGAGAATATCTCGACATCTTCATAATGTGTTGATTTTGAGAAAGTCAAGGAGAGGCAGCTGGGGTTTAGATTAAGAGTGTTCCACAACAGTTTGTCTGCTATTATGACAGAACAAATGAAAAGGCATCGGAGCGCTTCAGTGACAGTGACACAGGTAATGTGCACACATGGAACATCTGGCCCTCTCCTCTATTGTCAGACCCTGTAAGGAGCTTAAGAAATATATCACAACTTCACCAGGGAGCCAATGTTTCCTGGTGTTTCATACTGCCATCATTCCTTTACCTGCTTTACACTGTGAGGAGAAGTTTAGGGAGTGACACACTGCTGACAAAATACTGTATACTCTCACCACCTGGAGACATGATATCTGATTGTTATCTCTTAAGAAATTTCCGATACATCACAGTTTAAATCTTCTGACTGTTGACAGCATTCTGTTGTCTTTGGGAAATATGATTGTTTACAAACTCTAAAAGGGTCTATTGAGCACTGAGAATGTTACCATTTACAGTTGTATATTAATGAACTACTGAACTACTAAATCTTAACCAGCTGTTTGTTCAGCATAAGCATTTTGCAACCTTTACCATTTTTTAAACAAAAGCTTACTTGTCTATTACAAGTCAGCTTATAGCACTGTCACTTCAACTAAATGCTCTATTCCCTTTGTACCATCCCACTACTTTAACACTGTTTACACCATGGGGAGGCTTTAACATTATTTCTGATAAGAAGTAGGTTGTCATACACTTTGCAGCCATTACACACTGCACCAATGTCCTGTAGAAGTAACCTAGGGACGTGATAATTACATTGTCATGTCTGAACAAGAATCCCCTCTGACAACAACAACCACAAACTGAGCACAAAACAAACTTACAACAAGCCTTATTTCTTTGGACACTTTGCAAGAAAACATATCTTTTTGAAGCGTCTGCTGAAGATATGAGTATCATTTGTACACAGACACCAGAAAACACAAGCACAATAGAGATTTGCATCACAATGTTAGGATTTTTGTGCAGAAGTTTGTGGGTCTCCTCATTTGAACCTGCCTTTTTTAGTTTAGCCTTGAAAGTTTCTATTGATTAGATGGTACTTTCTGATGGCAAATATAAATGTTTACTTTGTTGGCCTCAAACTGTAAGGTTATTATTTTTGAAGGAAAAACTTGGAAGACAGCTAAATGCATTCTGCTAGGTGTAGGAATCTCTTGACCTCAGTTGCTATTGGTACAGTCAACACCATTTATCTATGCTTCTCAGAATTTTACT
This sequence comes from Hypseleotris bucephala, assembly GCA_036025885.1. NCBI lineage: Eukaryota > Metazoa > Chordata > Actinopteri > Gobiiformes > Eleotridae > Hypseleotris > Hypseleotris bucephala. The sequence continues at coordinate 8,476 of JAVQKG010350156.1, read as the reverse complement.
ATAGCAAGGCAAGTCAAGTTTCTTCTGCTTATTCCCTTTAGGGGTTGCAGATGTTGCAACTATGGGCAAGAGGAGGTAAACAATAGACAATTAGGCCTAGGCCACACTGGATGCGTCACGTAACCGTCAATGCATCCGTTTTTCTCTACGCGCCCATAGACGGCCATGTTACCGGAGTGGAGCAGCCACGAGCAGCACGTCAGGCAAGCGTCAAAACGCTTACCTCGAGTGAATAGACCCCTCACCGATTTTTTGATGCTTAACGCAAGCGTCTGGGCGCGTTTCCCATTGAAAATACATGGAAAATAGTCTTTTATTGCAATATTTATATGATTAAGATATATTTATGAAATATTACATGCCTCATTGATACTGTAACAAAAAATAAAACATTATTTTTTAAATCAAAAATGTGTTTTATTTATTTATTATAACTTCCGTGTATTTACACAAAGAGGGCTACGTGTAGCGGATCATATACCATATTAATATAATAATAATAATATACTATTTTTATTGGAGGAATACGCTATAGGGTTTTAGTACTTCTCGCCGAGAGGAGCAATGCGTTCCTCACGTGGCCGGTGTGGCCACCAACGCGCACTAAGCAGCACGTCTGACGTGCGCTAGACGCATGCAGTGTGGCCCCGGCCTAAGTCTCAAACCCAACACATAGGCTAAGTGGGCAGCGGTAGAGCAGGTTGTCCACTAAATGCAAGGTTGCAGGTTTGATTCTCGGTCAGACTATTTCATTGGGCAAGATACATCCAACCTCGATGTGGCACAGCTGCCATATTATCATTAGTCTGCCTAGGGGAAACTGAAAGTCAACAGAAAGTGTAATTCATACACCAGTGCATACTTTAAACTTGCAAAATGGTCCAACAAGAAAGCATTTTGAAGCATGTAAAGATTTTCTTCAGGCTGTCAGTTACTGAAGCTGGATGAATGGTAGATCAATAAGGACAGTGACAGGTCAAAGTCAAAGCCATAGACTCATCTCAATATGGGCTGAAAACTGTTTGGTAGAAGACATTAACTGGCTATTATGCCAGTCTCATTATCTGTAATGACAATGAGTGTGAGCATATATAGTTATTAGATAGACTCATTTTGTCACACTAAAATGGCATGCTACTTGATTCCATTAAATGAAAGATGACTGCAAATGTGATGACGTTGAAGAGTTTTCTCACAATGGAGTTCTTACAGAAGTGGTGTCAATGTTGATATGTATCTCAATAACAAGGAAATTAAACAGCGTGTGCAAATACACTTACTCAAATATCTTAGAATTTGTATACACAGTTTAATCTAACAAAGTGCCCACATTTATGTATGGGCACTAGCATTTACTGTTACAGCCTTTTATGCTTTTTGGGGGTATAACCCTTTGCCAATGCTCCAATTGGTCTCTGGAACCTCCTTCACTGGTTACAACCTTGGTTTACAAACAGATCGAGCTGATTTGGGGTGTAGAAAAATGGTGGCGAGGACTTATAAGATTACCCAAAAAATCCAAACAGAATACCAATCCAGGAATGTTTGGTAAGAAGGAGCGTTACAACAACGTAGAAAGCTCAAAAAGTCAATTTTGCACAATATAGGCCCTTTAATAACAGCCACCATGCTGCATTTTCTCCATGACACATTGAAGTAGTGTCACAATACTTAGTAAGCCATCTGGGTATGAATCCATTATTTGTTTCAATGAGCTATCGGATGCCTGTTGGGAGCCCAGTGGAGAAACAATAGTGTGTCTAAAATCACTGTTGTGTTGGAGTCTTTGTTTCCCTCCAGCTAAATATTGATCTGGACAAGTGTGTCTTAATCCAACTCTCAATTCATTTGTTCATTGTGACTCCTGCTGGGGCCTTTAAGTAGGTTTGAATGCATGCTTAAACAAAATGAAGGGATTTTTTTGTAGGCTCTTTAGATGCAATTGTCTGTATTTTATGTGGAAGTGTGTAATGTCCCTTGCTGTTGACTGGAACTCAAGGTGAAAATGATGACAAATTAAAGTTGTATCTTTAAGGTGTAGTCTGTAAGTTTTATAAAATAAAAAAGGTGAAGCCTGTTCTCTTATGTAAAGTAGACAATCTGTTATAGTTATTAATTTACTTTAGAAACTTACAGACTACACCTTTGTATAGTCTGTATGATGTATGTATATTGTATTCTTCAAGATACTGTAAATTGGCTTTTTTTTTATCAGACGTTAAAATGGAATGGTCAAAAATGCATCTTACATAATGTTGAATTAGGCCATTCAGTAAAAAAGGGCATTTTACATTCAAATAGTTCAAATGACATGCTATTCAGATGAAAAGTCAGGTCATGATAAAACATTATATTTGTTCAGCTTCTATGGTCTAGTCTACAACCACTCACTTATAACCTACTGTTACAATTAACAACTGCAAGACTCTTGAAAGCTGCTGTAAGTGTGCGGGTTAAGAGCCGCTTAGTATAACACACATATCCCATAACTTCTTCTCTCCAACATACTATAGTTGAATGCAGAAAATGATCTAAAGCATTGCAGCCATTATGTTTTCTTTTTTGTTGTAGTTGAATGAAAGAACTAAGTGTTTTTCTTTCACAATGCGCTGAAAGATTGATCCCCGCCATCAGAACAAACTTAACATTTGTCCATCAGTTCCCCCCTATACCTAGAGTACATAGCTCCATATTGTATATTTTCTTTCCATCACTCTCATCTCAACAGGAGGCACACTGCGGTAGAACTTGCTCTGTTTGCTTCTTGATTGACAGCCCGGGGAGGATGCCTTGCCTCTATTCTTCACCCGCCTTGACAAGACCGGCATAACGTATGGCGGAAACAAACACTCAGTAAATTAAAGCTGTTCAATTAATGAGAAATAAAAAAACACGTGTCGTACTGTGCACTAGCTTTCACGCCTAAAATCCGCTATCGACGCTACGCTAATTTCCCCACCTTGGCGTGTACCGTCGGGAATGCACATAAATCAATGCGGGTCATCGATTCAAATTAGCAACTCATGAAATATGCGTAGGCCATTGTTGAAATACATGCATGCCATCGACGGCTGCCACTTTAGTCATTACTTATATTGGTTGTGTGGTTTATTGTGATACAGTATTAATGTAGGTAGGGTACACTTTGCAACAATCTAAACGCAATGTCTATTCGGAGCAGGCGGGTCATTAATTTGGGCCGATAATTGTGTTCAGTCAGCAGATTAGACTAGCAACACCCCCTCATCTGTTTGTGCAAGAGGTTCCCAACAAACAGGGAGAATGGATTGTTTTACCGAGGTGAATCCCAGCAAAGACACATGTTGTATGTCTTTGAATGTGATGGATGGGAGATGCTCACTCACTCTTCGTTGGTGACAGGATAGTAACAGATAGGATGATGCATGTTGGCTTGTGCAGACGATATAGTGCAATGCAATAGACCCTACAAAGAAGAAAATATCAAACAATTATGGTATGCAACAAGAAAACATACTAAACACTAAAATTTCTGCTATTTTGTTTATGTTTTGTGACGTATGTCTGCTTACCAATTTGTTTTGTCAAATATGAATAGCTAGGGTTATTACCTGGTGAGCCATAAACATTAATTAACCAACTCTTATCAAAACAACAAGGACAAATTCTTCAAGTCTGCAAGTTCATGTTCCAAATGTAGAGGATGCTGCTACTACTCTGAATACTGATTTGTACAGGTACGTCTCATTGAATGTAGAGAGCCAATAAGAAGAAGAAAATGCACGATAAACAGCTGACAATATTGGCAATTATACTAGAGCAAAAACAGCAATTCATAGAAGCTCACGGATGCAGCATTTGTGAGAAAGCACACTGTCTTACACAGCATATTGTTGAAGTGCCGTTTGAGGTAGATTTTTAGACTCTGCACTTTTCATTAAACAAACTTTGTCATGGGCCATCTGTTCCTTCATCTTCTGTGGTGAATCTATCATGCAGCATGTCAACACAAACTGTAGTCTTGTAGAGGCATTTTGAAATATGAAGAGCACAAGCCTATTGAGTTACAGCAGTGGGATGAGTCTAATATGGGATAAATGATGATAACAAAACATTTAATTTTATTTACCTTCTTTAGTTCATTACTCTATTAAGTTACAAGGTTGAGCTTCACACTTCACTATACTGCATACATATTACATCTCTTTTGTGAAGTCCTTGGACATTAGGCTAAACAAATAAAATTGAATTTAATACATTTTATTTCACACAGGTCAAGTTACAGTCATCAATTCTCCTAACAAATTGGACAATGCAAGGAAGCCTGTATGCATAGATTAACTTACTGCTTTAATGGCAAGAGTCAATAAATGTGACAGTCAATAAATGTAAAAATAAATGGTTTGTATATATGTCTGTCCTGCTAGCCATTGGATGTACACTGCCTGAGGCCCATAGTTGCTAGGATATGTACTCACTTGCACTATGGCCCCTAAATTGGAGAAAGATGACTGAAAGTATAGCAAAATTCAATGTGGAATTGAGACTATAGACTTTTTGTAATGTGTGGCCATAATCTGTAAACAACAGGCAGTGAAAATTGAATATAACTGGAGCCCAAAGTGTAGATAATACTAAAAACCATAACACATATCTTGACATATCATGCTAACAACTGAGCTGACAAACCATCAGCGCATGGCCTCTTCAGCACACATAATTAGAGCAAGAGTGTTTATGGGAGGGCAGAGACTTCATAATCAGTGCATCTGCCTAAATCAGCCACTGAGAAAAAGTAATCTAGTGGAAAGAGATTTGAATGATGAACCTTCAAACAAACCGACCATCTAGTGTATCCATCATATTATACACCGGATAATCACCGCCATCACAGAGGTTACCTGTCGCCCATAATTTGAGCACTTTGACAGGCTTTTGCTCTGCTAATGATTCAAGATGGAGCCCTTTTGAAAATGTCTGTTGACCTTTTTATTTATGACGATGGTAAGAAATGCAAAAGAGAAATGACTACAATTCCCCCAATAAATTAGTTTAAAGGCCAGTGTTTTCCCCATAGTCTAGTTTATGATGAGGGGCGCCCAGTCGCAAAGCTCTGCATAAAAGATCGCTTAGTAATTGGTCGGAGGTGAAGAAACCAGATGATACTGTAACATATACCTAGTACAACGGTGATAGAGCTTCCCCGAATGGCCATAAAACATACAGAAAAAGCGCATGTATTACCTTTAAAGGCAGTCATGGGAATCTGCTAATCACAATCGCTTAAGCCCCATCAACAATGGCAGGTTTCACAAATGAAAAGAGAGCTGAGACTGCAGTACGACATGGTAAACACGCAGTTAAGGGACCATCGGCCCATATGGTCGGCGATTACATTTGCAGCAACACAGATCAAAAGGGAGGGCAAGTTAAGTGGTGTTTATAGGTTGCTAATTCAGCATTACTTGAAATTAGTGACTTGAGGTGTGGAAGCCAAAAACATGAATTCAGGTGCAAAAGATGCTACATTCATGTTTTCGATGGATATTAGTCAGTTTTCTCATCACATGGAACTTCATCTGTTTTTGTTTTTCCCGATGAGACCCCAGACAGAACCCTAGTTACCAGGAACAGCAGTTCACTTGTGTACAAATGGCCACATATATTACAACTCATACTGGAACAACTCGTGGAACAAACAACGTTAGCAACCCCAGATAATGAGCACCTATGGATTTGTACTAGGAAAGTACATTAATATTCTTACTCAAGTATTTTTTTTTTTTTCAAAAGCATATTTTATTCCAATATATTCCACTTTAATCTGCTGGAGAGCCACATTTGCTTGTTGCTATGAGCTGGAGACTGCTTGTTTATTGATGCCCTCTGAAGAGTGTTTTGTGGATGAGACTCATTAGAATGAATGTGTCATGTGGTAAATTGTGACGATTGTAATGCACTGGGAAGCGATGCCCCTGTCCTGGCAGCAGTTCACAGGGCGGCCATCTGCAACCCTCATGACAGAGCGCAGCAGCCAACATGGTGGCACACAACTGTTGAGGGAGGAAGCCTGGAGCAAGCCACAGCGGATACCTCCTCAAATCAATTTGCAAGAGCTGGACTGTGAAAACAACCATGACCACTATTGTGTACAGACACACAGTGACATGCACAGAATGTGGGCCCATTACCATTTGTATGCCCTCAATGTATTCTTTATGGGAAAGCCTTTAGATAGATCCACTGACTGTGAATGTCTTTGAGTTATTCATGGCCAAGAGGTACCCATCATTCTTTTACCTTTCACTGCACCATTTACTTCCATTTAACATCAGTCATGTGAGGTAATGACAAAAGTCAATGTCTAAGAGAAACAGCATGCACAGTGAAGCATTCACTGCGAAACTTAATGCATACCCACAATAATGCATACAAGCCAGAGAGACCATCTTAAAAAAAACATTGCAATTATTCAAGTTAGAGAAGAGATGCAATATTTATTGTGCACCAACCAAGTAATGTAATTACATATAGCTTTTATAACCTGGCCAGTCTGCCACATTCTTATTCCTGGGTCAGTGTGGCTAGAACACTTTATTACATGTATTCAAAGTGGGTCTATATCATTCCCACAATAACCTATTTCCAACTAAATCTGGCATATGTAGGCTGTAATATGTAGCAAAATATGACACCTTTGTATGTCTTCAAGGAACTAAAATACTGCACTGCTGCTAACTGGCCACTGTACCCCACTTAACTAAGCATCAATATGTATCTTGTATATATTTTGCAAAGATTTGACGAGATTCTGATAAAATAGCTCTTCTCAAAAGATGGACACACAAACAATTGCTTAGAATTTTATAGTGCGGTTTCTGAGCTGGACAGTCTAACTACAAGAAGCTATTATTATTGACGGCTATTATTATTTCACATGTTGTTGCTTCAAAGATCCATCAAAGCACATTTCCTAAAAAAATCATCAGTATTTTGGGCTATGCTATTGTTAATTACATGTTACATGACTATCACAGACCCATGTGTCAGAACTTGTGTAGATCTCATTTGTCTGTGAATTAAAACCCAAAGACAGCTGAGGATTTGGAAACAGCGATCTATTCCTCCGACAATATGCTCCCACCACTTGTATGAGCCAAATGAGAATTTACAGCCTGCTGTCAGCACACAACGTATGAATACATTCATGTGGGCCCTTTGGACTGCAGGAGATGAGAGAATAAGCAGTTTGTTTGTCATGTATGCATTTGTTTTGATGTTATAAGATCTATAATTACTTTGAGGAGCAGTCCAACATACATGCTAAAAATTATGTAAAATAAATAGACATAGGCCTACAGTTAGTGAGACTTTTGTTTTCATTTTAGACTGCACTGAATGAGCACAGAGCTCCAACAACACAGTGACCATAATTTGCAATGGTAAAGATAACCAGACCCAGACACAAAGCAGGACATCTTGAAGTTCAGAAAATAAGCTATTATCTTTCACATTGGTCCATATTACTTGTTCCTATATTGACCCCTGTTTTTTTTACTTAGAATATTTGTGGCAGCTGGGAAATTGCAATCTCACAATGGTACAGAGTCTTAGAAATAATGTATTTTTGCGCATTACTAGCAAAGCTTACCAGTTTTCTTGTTAACAATCAACCAACTAAGAAACAAAATAATAGTCTGTCTAAGCTAATAACTTGACTACTCATCAAAAATGTTGTTTTTTTTCCAATTCCAAAGCAGTTTTGCTACAGCAAAGTTATTTGAGTTACTGTACTAGGTAGGTGTTTGCCAATTTAGAACTAAATGAAGGACTACTTTAAACCAAAAATAAAGTCAAAGTCACTGACATTTAAACATAGACAAACTTTGCATTATGTAATCATCTGAAATCTGTGGCTAGTATTTAGAATATATGAGTTTGAAGATGATGCAAAACAAATCATCTTTGATATAATTTTTACTTTTGTTCTTGGCGGCAAGATGAAATATGGGAAATTGTATTCATGTTGAATTTTCCACACTTCAAAGTCACAACATGAAACATTCAAATTACAGACCTAAGTCGTGTCCTGTCAGTTACATTTTAGAAATTCATATTTGCCAAGCCTATTTATTAAATGATACCATGGAAAACAATAAATGTGCATATAAAAAAGGCAACACTATATAGGACCTATTTTGACTAATACAAACCACAAAGCAGTCTTTTACAATTATGACATAGAGCACGCAGTGACCATAATGAATGCCATTTGTTATTGTTTTTGCTAAGCTGCCCCCAGTGACAGAAATGAGATTTGGTTGTTCTGAAACATTTTGCTTCTCTTTGTCTATTGTCCAGAGACAACTTGGTTATATTTTTATCCATCCATCCATCCATCCATTTTCTTCCGCTTATCCGGGGCCGGGTCGCGGAGGCAGCAGTCTAAGCAGGGACGCCCAGACTTCCCTCTCCCCAGACACTTCCTCCAGCTCTT
>JAVQKG010350146.1:0-10150 GCA_036025885.1 Hypseleotris bucephala | reverse complement strand
AATTATTATTTAATTAATCAATTATTATTTATCATAGAGGCACCAAAGTCTACATATGTCTGCGTCTTCATTATATGTAGCTGCCCAGAAAGTTAGAAGAAGATCTGGCAAAAACTTTTTCAGTTATAAGAGTCCCAAAGGAGTCATAAACATGGGGGCGCTATAGAGGCACTTTTTATCCGACCATACGCACGCACACACGCCAACGCCGGCGATCACATAACCTCCTGGCATCGGTAATTATAGTCTAAAAAAGTAACATTTGTAATTCTTAAATGGTAGGTCTGGAGTTGATGTAGTTATAATGTGTGTGCTTAAACTGCATGAAATGATGAATAAACTTTTAATAGGCTACATGTGAAAAAGATAGTATGTCATCAGTTCAGAAAGACAGGTCATGTATGAAACTAGATACATTCAGAACAGTTGAAAAATAGCATTCAAATTTCTTCCAGTGTTCTCTACAGAATTCTAAACACAGCTTTAATAAAGAGGTAATTCGTTTTAAAAAAAAATTTACATTTAAGATTTTACAGCAAATCCCCCACAGGCCAGTTGAATCAAAGTCCCTAATCACACAGCCGAGCAGAAGCAGAATCTCTAACTGAGTTTTGAGTCATAAATGTTAAAGCCAACACTCATGTGAGGTGTGAACGCACCACATCCACTGATGTTCATGTCCTGCAGTAGTATCCTCCCATAGCTGTCATCACAGTACAGCTGTTGACTGCTTAGCCCCGCCTCTCCTCTCTGTTGCCATAGCTGCAGCCAGCGGATCCCACAGCCGCACTCAAACACCACGTCCTCCAGATGCCTGCACACAACAAGTGAGGCCATTAGTTTAACACTGACACGGGCAGAGTGCTTAAAGGCTTCAGTCTCATCAAATTAAATACAAATTTCATTTCACACAAAAAAGACAGAAGGAGTAAACCTTAAAGATGTAGTACGTAAGTTTCCTAGAATAAAAAATTGTTAGAATTTTTTTTAATGCTTTATCGGACACCTTTCTACGATGTAAAGAAGGCTATCAGTCATAATTATTATTTTACTTAAGTCTCTTCCCTGGCCTCTATACAGCAACATCAAATCAGACTTTGTGGGATATCACTTTAACCAAACGTAGTCGAGTTTTACTTTAGTCTCTCCCCTGGCCTCTACAGACTACAGACAACCTTAAATCCTAGAACCAATTCGGGTAGTCAAATTTAAGTATTTTTTACTTTTTATTTTAAACTTTTTCTTAATTTATGAATGAATGTGGTTGTGTCATTGGTGTTTGGTGGTGGTTGGAGGGGCTGTGGGCACAGAATGGCAGCCACGCTATCGTTAGATTGTCCCAGAGCAGCTGTGGATACACAAGTAGCTTTGCACTATCAGGGTATGATGGTTGAGTGAATGAATAATGCAGTCTGTAAATGCTCTCTATTTTCAAGGTGTTCTAGCCAATAATAAAACTAAATAAGATTAGACTAATACTGTATGTGTTACCAATTATAGGTTATGCAAACCATTATTACTACCAATCATTATTATGTCTAAATGCATATTTAATATTGACATTGGTTCAACTAACATGCCAGTAGTTACCAGTGCTAGTATTCTCTCCACGGACCATATTATTGATGGTCTTTTTTGTCCGATGCTGATATACACACAGCCCTCATACTCCTCTCTCCAGCGCCTGAGCTCTCCCACACATCATTCTGACACTGAACCGCTCTAATGTCACTATCTGTGGCTGATGGGACATGTTTGTGACACTGAGAATTATAGAGCAGTGAAGGACGAGGAAGGAGGGGCATTATTCTTACTGCCACCGGACAAGGAGTTTCACATGTGAGGTGATCATGTGGTTGACAGCAATACAGTGATGCATGGCTGGATTGGGAATGGCTTTATTCTCAGTGGGACATGACATATATAAAAACCACGATGTTAGATGATGTGGGTATCCTCTGGCAATGAGTAGCCGTAGCTGAAAGCATAAAAGAGAACATAACAAAATACGATTGTAACTACACTTTAGCCAAGGCTGCGATTCTGGTAATCATAGGAAAATACTCTAGTCTTTCTGTGTATGACAAAATGTAAAAAAAAAATTTAAATAAATAAATACCAATGATTAATAAAAACGTGGTATCTTTTTCTCACAATAGTTAGTAAAATAATTTCTCGATACAGACACTAATTTGTGATTTGTGAAAACCATTACATTTTTAGTCACCTTACCTTGCTTATAAATGAACAAAAACAAACTTTCAAAAACAAAATGTCTGAAATGAAGGCTTTATAGATTTCAGAGTCTGGACAGTAGTCTGTTTGGCTTTACCTTAGAATGACCTTAGAATATTGTCTGCAGAATCAGTGCGGCCATAGTGGACACAGAGGTTGGGCATTTATAGTTTTTCACACAGAGATAGAGTATGTGTATAGCCCCTCCAGGCACACTGTGATGAATGCTTCCTACAGCAGACACTGTGTGTGTGCACAAGTAATAAACACAGATACTGCAAGCCCTGGGATCAATAGGTGCATTATTAGTGCTCCCACCACAGGTTTGATAAATAGAACAAACTGGATTTGTCTGCAGAGAGGCAGGCCCTAAGGACTTAAAGCGAGCTAAAACCAAGAAACAAACTTAAAATAATACCATCCCCAGAAGCTGAATCTAGAATATTATTTGTTTTATTTTTCCTACTGAGCAGAAAATCTAATTTGGAAAAAACATTAAAGTCAGCGAGTCTTGGAAAGTTACAATAAGACACTGGCTTCACACTAGACAGAGCGGTGGTGTCTTCTGCAGCAGCTGGTGTTGGAAATGTTAAAGGGGAGAAAAGAAAAAAGTGTGTGACAATAGCACCTTGCTCAGATGCTGATAATCAGACTGCTGTACGCTGCATGGTTCCTGTCAGTCTCTCATTAACACATGAGCAGCAGAGCGTGAGGTGGGGCTGGCTCTGTGATGGCACATGAAAAACCGTGGTCTTATTATACATCCAACAGAACGAGCTGGGCTTCATCTGCATCACTGGGATCAGTCCAGACACTCCTTACGTATCAGCATGTACCAATCTAATAATTTTTCACAACTCTACTAACAACTAAATTTACTACTAAATGTATATTACATTTTTGTTCAAATCCATAACTTAATCAAAAATGGAATTATGGCAAACACTATTTTTTGATAACTCAGCATCCAAGCATGCTCAAAGATTTTGGTTTCATCTTAAGTGTACAGTAGGGAAGTAGGGTAGGTAATGTTATTCACATGTTATCATATGTTTTTTTTTTTAGTTTTTAACCTGTATATTTGCTGAGTATATACCTGTATATATCAAGTCTGCTACTGACCCGGCCCACTTGGCAAATTTTAAAACGCTATGCGGCCATTGAGTCCAAAAGTTTGCTAACCCCGGTTCTAAAGTTTGTTGTTGATTGTCTAGTTTCAGAAAAGCTGTGTTGTGACTGAGCTGAGCACTTCTCTTCTTTCTTTTGCTCATGTGCCAGTGTGATGATGATTTTTTTAGTGTCAGTTCTCTAGTTTCTTCCTCTGCCACCCCTGTCTTCCTCCATGGGCACTTTTTTATTTGTGAAGTTTTGTCTGACAGACCATCACTTCTGGACATACTATGACTGGACCACTTTCTTTTTTGACCATCTTTCTTCATGATATGCTCTAACCAAAAAGCCATAGCCAGTGCATGAGACAGGTTTTGCAAATTGTCTTGTGTCTGCCCATTGTGCTGTTGGTAGTGCTGCTAACCTCGCAACAAACTTAGGCCTGCTGTACCCTAAATATATGGTCTATTTAAATTTTCTGTTGTTTTGCTCAGGACTAAAATAACAGCATTCACCTCACAATCACAGGACACCCCATAAACCACAAGTCTATAAGCAAAGCAAACTCTTGACAGTGGTATTTTTGGAAAAACTAAAGACCAGGGAGCAGAAACAGAAGTGGAATAAGTGTTCTAAGTGTTCTAAATAAGACTACTGTTAATAAAATCATAACAAATAGAAATAGAAAATACTCCATCAAATTGTAACTGGGTAAAAATACTAGGACATGAACCCCTGACCTTTAAGCAGTGTGTACTTAAGTAAATTACTCAGAAGTATCTAGTTCCACATCTGCTTATAGACCTGAAAACAGGGACAAAATAATGAGTGTACTTTGAAATGTAAATGAAGTGTGTTACCTAACAGAGTGTGTCACAAGAGACCAGCACACCTGCTTTATGTTGCAAAGATATTAGCAAGAATTTCAGTGTAGCGATAAAACAAAATCATAACATAACACACAGTAAGTAGTACTTTATTATTAACACATATAAGTTATTATTTCAATTAATTAGTTCAGTTATAGTCTGACTTACAGTTCAAATAGCTGCAGTTGTTCAAAGACCTGCCAGGACAGTGTGGTCAGCATCGGGTTCTTCGACAGGTTTCTGAAGAAGACAAAAACAAAGTTCACAACATTTGAACAAACACGAAGCAACAACATTTTTTTTAAGAATATATCAATAATGAAAAAAAAAATTGTGATTTAGCTTTACCAACACTACTGCTTAAAACAGACAATTGGCTGTGTATTTAAAAACTCAAACAGAAAGCAAATGATTCTTTGACACTTTGTGGATTAGTGAACCCAGTCCTTACCCCTGACCTGAAGTATACTCTCCAAACATACATAACATATTTTCAGTGATATCTCCTGCATGTGAATTCTGATGTCTTGTTGGCAACACTTATGTTTAAAAGTGTTCACCAGTTAGCACACCAGTTGAGTATCGAGAGAGACATGTAGCCTAATAATGACTTTTATTACTCTAAAATCAGCAAAAATAAAAAGCCCACAGTGATTGGATAGATCCTATGGTCATTCTCACTGTAACCCAGTGTCTCACAAACAAGATGAGCAAACACACACATCCGTCTCCATGGCAACATAAAGCCTTCGAGTGGTGCTGAGGCTGCACATGAGCCAGCGTCACAATATTTCTCTGGTATTACAGCTTTGGTCCTGTTTGTCTGTACCTCTACACAGCTCTCTATCACAGCTGACCGACAGACAGTCATAGTCAGCAAAAGAAATGGTTAGTCGGCTAGTTATGCCCAGCAGAACAATTAATCGACTTAAAAAGAATTGTGAAGGGAATGAAACACAAACAAGTGACATAATATTGAGTTAGTAACAAAATAAAACTAAGAAAAGTAAATTTGTCAACTAATCTGCAATACATACTGATGTTATTTTCACTCAAATAAAAAAATTAAATTAGACCTCATGCGGAACGAATGCAACTAATTGACTAGTAACATTTTAGTCGACTCAGACCTCACTGACTAAGAAACTGTCAAGACCAAATCAAACTTGATATTCCATTTGCTGGTAAGTCTTGGCTTGTTAACATGATTACTGGTAGTGGGAAAATGAGCTGTTACCCAGTAAAAGTGCAACACGAGAAACATGAAGCAAAGTGAATTGGCTACTTACATTGATAATGCATTGTATTAATATGATCCACATTTTTTGCTAATTCAGTAAATTAATCAGTACAAACAAACATCTAAGTATTAATAATTGTCTGTGTGAAATTTGCTTTGATATAAAACAAATACAGAAGATTTGTTCTCAAGATAAAATTACTTTTCCTTAGAGGTTATGTTCAAGGCCCTCCACCAAAAAATGCATTGGAATGGCAATATAAGCTTGAACATAAGCTTGAATATTACTGTTTGAGTAATATAGCAAAACTAATCATATCAACAGATGTTGTAGATTGCTTGATTGATAGATGATTATTCAAAAATCAATTCAAACATAATTTTATTGGAACCACAATGAAACAAAGCTATGACCAAGAACATAGAAACAAACATTGGGGATTTTTTTCCAAATCAGAAATTAGCAATATTTTTCTCTTTACAATGTTTTCTGAAGTCATAAATCAGTTTTGAGTTGACCACATCAAATAGTGCAGACAAAACAATAGCCATCATCATCACACATGTGCACACACAGTAGGCTCTCCCACACACACTCCCATTCATCAAGCTGTCTCTGCGTTACTACGGTGATTGGCAGATATCGGAGCAAAGCCAAGAAAAAAGGATTTAATTATAACTTAATGAGACTTTGAGCTGTGTCGGACATGACACATCTATTGAAAAAAAAGTACACATAGGGACACTACTACTCCATACACTGCAACAATGAAAGCAGCCTACAAGGACAGTACATTTCACCGTAAAGCCACAAATGTTATCGACTGCTGCTTCCTATTTTACCACCTACAAAAGCTCCGCCTGCCCTGTGTAACCTGTGTATCATGTGTTGTGACGCTGCCATCACTATTGTAGCAGCAGTGTTTTACAGCGCTGACCTGTCATGAATGGATGAGTACAAATGTTTCTCCATTTCCGCTCAGAGTCCTTGTTTCATCTTTGATTGCAGCTCGTCTGAGGCCGGGCTCCTGCAGTGTGTGATGTAAGCGTGTTTATTATTCATAGCTGAGAGACGAGGTGGCTCATCTGTATTCCTCTCAGTGCACAAGCCCAGAAGAGCCAACACATTTCACTAATAATTCCTCCGCTATTGGCTTTTTGATTCGGAGGGGGCCTGGTCAGTATACCTCAGTGGCACGTTGCTTGTCCCAAAGGAGCTTTTAATGACTCTGATATAAATGCACATGAAGACAAACAGCATTTTTACTGAGAAGATTAAAATGAAGTTCTGAAGTAAAGAGTTCACATCCTGTCCACACCAGACAGAGACACCATCTGTGGCTGACACTTTCCTGTCTGCTCCAATGGTAGAGCTTGAAGACTTGGAGAACAACAAAACTATTGTAACAAAGCAAGCACTGGTATTAAGTATTATAGGGTTGGTATACACTTTCTGGCCACTTTATTAGGAAGACTTATTTAGGCTCAAAAAGCTAATCAGTCTATCATAGCATACAACCAATAGAATTTAGTCATGCACTAATGTTTGAGACAAACCTGCTGAAGTTCAAACCAAGCAACTGAATGAAAAAAAGAGAAAGCGAACAAGATTATCTGTCAAGTAAGTGGGGTTTACAGTATGTCGTCATATCAACTAATCTGCTTGACGTAAACAAGACTAAAGTCCAAATATAATTTAACATGTCCTTGCAATGCCCGGTTATAATGCCCACCACATTACTTCCTCTATCACAAGAGTTTGGATGATTATTTTCATCTCCCTGTTAAGCCCTGTTGCAGCATGTTGTATGTCTTTTGTCAGTAATGCCACAAATTAAACTCACACACACCCACACACACACCCACACACACACACACTCACTCACTCACTCACATAGACAGTGAGTGAGGCTGTCTATTTTGAGCGGTATGACAGGGCTGGGAGTAAAGTGTAGTAATTACACCTGTCAGTTGGAGGCTGTGGGTGAGCTTCACCTGTCATCTCACAATATTCTCCTGAACAGCTGTGACTTTGATAAACAACCATCTTAAGAGCATCCAGATCAGTGTGCATATGAGTGGTGATCAACCACACTCTGTTTTGAGGTAATATTAGGAGGATGTTTATACACATTATTGAGCTATAACAAATTAAGCTATCCTTAGTCTATCCTATGGTTAAGCAGCACAAGTTCAAAAGTGAATTTTTTGGCACGTTATCAAAAGTAATCCATATTACACACAGTATATATCACAATGTATTGAAACTTTTGAGTATTTTCCCATAATTAAAGACTAAATTTTTTATATAAAATTGCATAACTCTTCCTTCAATTGTGTTTGTTAATGACCTGAATAGAAGACATTTCTTCAAGTAGGGACTTGCTTGTTTGAGTGAATGGAAAATGTTTCCTAGCAACAGTGAAAGGCACAAGAGTCTACAAAGAGAGAGAAACAAACACCATCTGCCCACTTCCTGCTGCTTAGGAAGCCTGAGCCACACTAAGATGGCTGCCCCCATGTGGAGCCGGCTTGAGCCCTGATTGGATACATTTCTCCATGGACACAGTGTTTGTATGAACCGGCTGATCACAGTAAATAATGTATTTGTATAGTCTTGATGGCAACAGTGTATTTTATATTAAAGACTTAATAAAAGATACATGAATGTAATTTGGTTCATTTGGATTGGTCCCAAAGAGCCTTTGCTGCCTTACCACACCACACACATCCTGCTTAAACGATCACTATAATATACTTATCATTGTATAATGGGGATTTTAAGACAAGATGCCACATAGGACTCTATTTTTTAATTGACTGACATACATCAATCATCCAGGGTCAAACATTTACAAAAATTTTCCATCTTTCATACTGCTGAAAATTACATTTGCGTCCCATCTGAGATTAAAACTTTCAATCCATTACCCCAAACACAAACCAAGCAGAATATCTCAAAACAAAAAATCCTTGTTCTTGATTAATTCCAGCAGCACTTACAGGGCTCCTCACCTTGAGCAGGGCCTATACTCTCTTAAACACAAGGACGGCTGTAGCCAAGGCCTTTGTGGAGGAGAATATCAATCTGCTCACAAAGGCCCAAAGAACCTCTAGGAGGCTCCGCAGGTCGTTAGCAGAAACATCACTCACTACATGACCACAGTTTCAACCAAGGAGCACCCGGACCAGTCCAGTCGTCCAGTATACCCTTCATCACCACAACCTCCTAGTACTGTCCCCCACATTTGACCCGGGACCAGGTTTGTCAGTGCTTTTGTTGAATAGCCTTTTCAACATTATCCACCTTTTAACACTGACGTTCAGACTACTTTTACTTATAAGTAGTTTTTGATTTTGTTACTAATGACTAGTTTGCTGTAGACTATTTTAATGGAAAAACACTAACAGTGTTTACAGCAGTGTTTTTTGATTCATTTGTTTTTTGAAAGACATGCATGCTGAGTGCCTGGCATGTAACAATAGAGCAACAATTTCTAGGAAAGTGATTTTGTTTTTAAAACCTGCCAACCATCACCAGACTGTGAGATACAATTATGTTGCATTTATAAATAATGTAATTTTGTAAAACTGTTACCAATGTAAACTCTGCTGAACTTTAGATTTTAGATTCAATAACACTGCAAGAAGGGAACTTGCTATTTTCAGCCATCTGACATTCGAACTCAGAACGCCACGGCAAGCATTTCAAGCACTGAATATGGGCTTCATGCTCCGCACCAAGGCCCACTTATATAGTTCACATTGTAGGTGATTACATGTGTGTGTTGATTCTTACATGTAGCGTAGCATGGGATTCTTGGAGAAAACTCGAGCCTGAAGGGAGTGCAGGTTGCTTCTTGTAATGGTTCTGTGACAAAGAGAGCACCATACAGAAATTAGTGGCATCTTAGAAGGACACATTTTGCAATCTTGTGGTAATTTATTCAAAGTCCCTAACTATTTCCCCCAAAACTGACCCTTTCCAGATCTTCAACCCCCTTTTGACTCCCACCCATTATAACAAAAATAATAAAAAATAGCTTGTCCCAAAACATAGCAATCAAGTTAATGGCCGTGTGTAAGAAGTAAGCAAAAGCAAAGCTTGGTATGACGATAATGCTGAAGGCTGAAAGTTAAACAAAATGACTAAATGTATCCATAATAAGCAGTGTGTGACTCAACCTGCCGCAAACTAATAAGCAGGTGTTTATTCAGGAAGCACAGTGCCAAAAGCAATAGGCAAAAAACACACAAAAGTAATAAAATGTGAACAAAATACATTGAATCTAAGGACAGAAAATGCCAATAAATGAAATGTAGTTTGAGTCAAGCTGTGGTGATAATAACACTGATAAACATTTATGAAACCATATCTTTTGCACTCAGCATAATTCTCAGATCAGGGTTGGCAAGTAGTGGCTCTGTTGCCCGGAGAGCGCCCCCTTCTGGCAGCTGACACACTAAAATCTTGTCTAATTTAATGCACAGCTTAGACACCAGGCAAAGGGTGGTCCTGCTGTTAGGGGGCAGCCCATCTCTGACAGCAGGTTCACAACAACACCGTGTCTCCTCTTAATGCACAACATACACAATCTAACTAATTGTTATTACCATAAACACCACTAAGCCTGCATAATTGCTAATTCCAGACTCATGATTAATAAGTTATAGTATAATTTATATAATCGGAAGA
>JAVQKG010350029.1:0-12686 GCA_036025885.1 Hypseleotris bucephala | reverse complement strand
TTTTTTTAATTATATAAATGAGAGGGAGAAGCAGTGTTGTGATGACGTACTGAAGGGGTAGTGTCAGAGGCCAAATCGAAGCGTCAGCTACCGCCATGATGGGAAGGCAAATTTCTTTTACTTTATTTTTTATAAATACAATATTTTCAAACCAACTTAAGGTAAGATAATTACCTACCTACCTACCTATTACCTAGCTATAGAATGGAAATATGTGCCTGACAGAAAAGTAATACCCTTACTTTAACAAATTTAACAATATTCTAAATTGGATTGTCTAGGTGTGTGGTAAATGCTAAAAAAAATAACATTTCAATTGAATTAACTTGAAATGTATTCTACAACTGCAGCTAAATCCACTTTTATATGTACTTCAATAAAGTAAATCCATATTCCTTCCAAATCCATGTAAGCTTGAACTTCAGCGAGATTCTTCTGAGTGTCTAACCATCAAGTAAACAGTGCAGCCCCTGGTGAATTGCAGAGACAACAATGCCATCTAGTGGGAAATGTTTTTCTGTACACAAGCTTTTCATCTAATTCATGGGTAATAGTTGACCAAATAATGAATTACAACTATGATCATATTGTTTTAGGAAAAGCTTGATACTTGTGCATTGTAAACTATGCTATAGCTTGACAAATTGGACAGCTATTGGACACAATGATGGCACTGTGTATTTTATGAACTTGCATGTGGAAGCCCGCACCTTTTTCTTCTGTTCTTTCTGTGTCACTGACTATTACCTGTGACCTGCTACATCAATCTACTCTGGGTCACCTACAGTGCAGCAGTCCCACGGGGCCCTCTACGGGACAGGAGGAGTAGACCAGGTCACCTTAAACTAACTTTAAACAGAGGCAAATTGATTTCATTTCAGCATAACAGGACTGCTTTTGCTCTGTGTCTCTCCA
This sequence comes from Hypseleotris bucephala, assembly GCA_036025885.1. Classification (NCBI taxonomy): domain Eukaryota; kingdom Metazoa; phylum Chordata; class Actinopteri; order Gobiiformes; family Eleotridae; genus Hypseleotris; species Hypseleotris bucephala. The sequence continues at coordinate 11,771 of JAVQKG010350029.1, read as the reverse complement.
GTGGATATGCATTGTTCTCAACACAATAATGGCAAACAATAAGAACAGACATTCCCTGAAGAACTGATTAGATTTTGGAAGCACCTTGTAGCGTGAATTTGCATACGAGGAGATGCACATGGAGAGAGACAGGTCATTAGGTACAATGTCGTGCTGAAGTCACAGGGTACCCCGGGCAACAGTAAGATTTGAACGTGTGAAATTTGAAAAGAAGACTGACAAAAAATTATCTACTCCTCACTTTAGTTATGGTCTGTCCTGGTTCACTACTGGTTTGGACCTTCTGGAGTTTAGCCTTGAATTAGCTTTCATTTAGTTTTAAATCACTGAAATGTTTTGGTTAATCAACTGCAATTATTTCCATCTATATTATTTTACTTTTTTATCAATATTTATCATAATGCTGTATTACATTTTTTATCTACGATGATTGCACCAAAAGAATTTTTAAGTTGCAAGCAAAAACTGTCTGGGCACTTGATGACAAAATGTCTTATCTACCGTACTATATGTCTTCTTCTGTGACATCTTAGTGGTGCTGTTTTGTTTTTTGTATCTTGATAGGAGTGTGTTAAGTAAGTTGCACTTGTCTCACTTGTCGTAGTAGATGATAAAATGCTGTTAAAACCAAAGTCAGCAGGGGAACTGTCATCTTTAACAGTTCATAAAAGGTTGAAATGACTTCAGGCTTCTGTCAGCTGTTTTAGTTTTATGGAAATAAACTGTAGTAGGGAAATATAACAAATTTGTGTCAATCTGTAAATGCTTGTAAATTTGTGCTGTGCTGCCTCCATTTGGTTCAAGTGCGGCCCGGGTGAGTGGAGTCATTAGGAAAATTAGTAGCAGAGCCAAATAATGTGTTTACTGTTTTGTTTTTCATCATCACATTTTTAGGACAGAAGCTGTATCTGTTTCTGCATTAAACCATCCACATAAGGAGATGTGTAGATCTGTAATATGTCTTTGTCTAAAGTACCCATGTTGGGAAAAGCCATTGGTGATTTATTCATAGTTATTCTGTTGTTCCAATCTGTACATATTTAAAAACGTGTTGCATTTCTTGTTTAAACCCTAGAGCTTATTTTTGGGTCATTCATGCTTTTTGTGTGATTTGTGAAAAATAGAAGAAAATAAGAAGACAGAAGGAGATATAGGCAGTTAGCATCCATGTGTTTTTATAATCAGCCCATATTTACATTTTAAGTTGGCACTTACATTGAATGGCTATCTTTATCTTCCAGCTGTCCTCCTTCATCATTTTTGAATGAAACACTCTCATGTGACCCAAATCCATATGCCAAACCTTGTCATATGGAGCACAGACTGCACATTTTTCTGCACATTGCTATGACTAATTGGTTCCACTTGGGGGCAGTGTCGCTACACAGTGAAAACAATCCAAATACTTGATGAGAAGACAGAAAGGCATTTCATAACAGTACTGTGAGGATCATCTTAAAAATAGTGCTGCTGTTGCACTGCCATTGTCTTATCACCTCAAATGCACCGGTAAAAATGTGTCCTTCATCAAACCACAATCATTCATCGTGCATTTCCCCCTTGGACCTAACAACATAGACAGTGCAAACGTCAGAGACAGGCAGTAGTGTATCTCCTCCATAAGCCTTCTATTGTCTGGATTTTCTTTACTGTAAGTCTATGCACACAAACAGAGATGGTGTGTGGGAAGTCTTGGAGCGAGGCCACCTGCAGGATTCATGGCATAATACTGTGTGTGTAGTTGTTGTTTGTTTAGCTCTTGTGTTCATTTTGTTGGTGGAACTCCAGATGGCTTTAAAGCAGTAGCTACACCACATCTCTATTGTCCCTTACACTCCACGGATATTCTTGTAAAACTAGTCTGCATGATAAAAATGTGTTGGTCTATTTTCAGTGCTGTCTTTGCTTTGCTGATCTAATGTGCCTATATACTATACATATTTGAATCATGCTTGGAAATTCTGATTAGCATTACGGGTTTATAATTTAAAATACATATATTATTATTCTTTAAACATTTGTTAACTGTCAAATTAGGCCCATATTAAGTCTCTCTTTCCTCCTCTATTTTCTTCCCTCTGCCCATGTACTTTTACAGCCAATGCAAACAATGGAAAATAGTAGCAAAGTAGGGTTTCTTGAAGTACCTGTGTAGAATGAAATGTTTTCAGCTCCTGAGGAGGTCAGTGCATCAGTATAAAGTATTAGAGTTTTTTTTCTTTTACTTTTTACATGGAAACAACATTATAACATAGTAGAAACCTAAGAAAAGTGAAGTTAGAATTTGGGGATTTTAAGAGAGCAAGGCATGATGAGGTTTGTTATAAAGCATTTCCATTTTTTTTCAAGCAATTACTCCACAGTGCCATGGATAACTAACTCAGATCTGGATTGCTTCCAAAACAGTTATGTAAGAAGATTGCACACAATTTCCAAAGTGCAATATCCAAATGCACATCATTTAGATGGTAATCTATGTATGATTATCCTGAGCACAGATAGTAATTGCACGTGAGAATACAATAATTGTCTTGGTGAGACTGCCGGGTTTAAACTAAAAGGAAGGCAAATACGATTCCGTTTTCTTACGAGTCCTCAGGGTCCCGTCTCGGCAGGTCTGGCTCATGGATCTGAGGTGAGAGCACTCAGGTAAAATCAGAGCACCTCACACAGGCCCCAAAATAACTGCTATAACAACTGTAAATGATGCAGAGCATCACATGATATATCTAATATCTACCTTTTATTGTATTGAGAGATATGAGATTTTGTAGCTTTTGCGTTTATTCAATAAGACGTGACATAAAGCTATGTAGGAGAGTGCATAGGACATTTACAAGAGAGAACTGGAAATAGAAAATTTTCAAATTAATCTCTGTAAAGTCTAGACGTGGTTGTATGCGTTATCTGGCACTAACAATCACAAACAACTTCATCATTTTTCTTCATTATGTGGCTTGGTTTGACCATCGCAATGTACAGTACATGACAAATCCATGTAATGTGATTTGCTATCCAAGCTCACAAGACTCTAACTAGGTCTACATAATAAGTTGAGTTGAGTGTATCTTGAATAAAGCATGATACCAGTAAACATGACATGACTTCTTTGAAATCCTGAATTTCTTTGTTTTTCTTAACACTTTGTCCTAAGTATCCACACTTGGTATTCTCCACCACACTTCCAATTATCCTTGACATGATAACACACTATAATGTGGCACACAAGGGCAAAATGGCCACCGTGTCTACAAACACAACTCCCCAGTGATTCGTTTAGACATAAAGAAAGTGCCACGGAGACTTTAATGACCATCAGAAAGACTTCAACACAACACAAGAAAGCCACAGCCTCTACGACCTTCACAAACTATGCAGCATACTATATAGAAAACTCTTCATCTATACATCTTCTTTTTCTTAATTTTGTTAGTGGTAGTGTATGATTGAAGCGTGGCCCAAAAATTGAGTCTACATAGATAGACAAGCAGGTTAATTGCAGGGCTGGCATGGAGACAAATACAGTAATACAGGGAGAACATACAGACTCCAGTCACAGGGATTGTATCCAGCTGGCCCAAAGTTTGAACTTATAACTGTCTTGTTTCCACTAACATCTCCCATTGAATATTCAAGTTACACCCATATACACTGTAGTTGTTTAGTGGCATGCTAACTTTTGTCAGAGTTGTACTTTGTGCCTCAAGGTCTGTCAACACACATGATTGCTTTTGCATTAGCATGTCTCTGTAATTACTGCTAATAGCAGCCTTTTTATCAAAATATGTACTAAATAAGTATTTTTCTGTTTATTGACCGTGTGAACTACCGTAAAACAGTTTACAAATAATCAGATTTTGCAGTGTTTTTGTGCTTGCTTTTTTCAATCTAATTTAGTCCATTGTTTACAGCATCAATTGCTCGGTAACCTTTAGTGAACATTAGCGCAGTTGTCTTAGTTGTTATTTTTATTTTTAAATACATAATGGACTTTAATGGGGTATTTAATTTCCTTACTCACCGTAGGCAGTGAACTCTGAACCACAATGGGGATGATGCTGCAGCTCATGCCAGCTGAGCAGCCCCCATCTCAGCTACGATATGCTTATGTAGTGTTTTTTCAACAGTGCCTCTTCAGCAACACAGATGCCAAGCAAAGTGCAGCTTTAAATAGGATCTTATATCCTTAACTGGTTATTTATATCTAGGGATAGAGAGATAATCAATAAAATGAGGTATGGACAAAAAGATTAATCTGGGTTTGTATCATGTGAAATGTATTAAATCTTCTGTCCTATGTTATGCTATGTCTATATTTGGATGCATTTTGATTATCATTTTACTTTTTACATAACCTAATACAAGCTGTTTTGTGGATCAGTTTCAGTTTTTTACAGCCAACCAAACCAGATATGTTGTTAAATGGTGATAGCAACAATGATTCTCTGGGTGCATTTGTTTGCAGTGCAGGAGCCGACAGTAGCACTCCTAGTGAGAAGTGGTTTGCCCCAATTTATTTCTTCACTTTAATCACCTATTTGGTACAATGTAGATCTGTTTTACACTCTTAGCTCAACATACAGTAATTACTCAAACATATATGAATGAAACAAAACACAACTTTGGGTTTGTGTTTGAGGTAGAAACTAAATTAGAATATAGTTAAAGGCTCAGAAAAGTCAATTTTGCATTAACAGGACCTATTATTTTTTGTTAAACAGGATATAAGGGTCAGGGAATAAATCAGAATTAAATCAAAGTGTACCATTGGCCACTTTATTTGGCGGACCTTGTACCTAATAAAATGGCAATGTCTATGGTTTTCTGCTGCTGTTTGATAACTGAGATTCCCAGCCCTAGTAAACAGGGGGTTTGCACAGGTATACCTAATTAAGAGGCCAGCAAGTGTATTATGATCTAAAATGTGATGGATGACCTTTTTTTCATTTTGACACATTGAATTGACTGACTGCAAGTAAATGTTCCGGGCAGGCATTGTATTGCGCATCGAAAAAAGTAGAGCGGCACCACAAAACATTTTTTTTACAATGCTTCTTCTTATTATAGGAGCGTGTATTTATTTCACTCTTGATATTGGAGAGAAAGTCTGAAATCAGCAGAAAGTCTAACTCTGCAGCTGCCATTGATGCAGTCCTGAAAAGTGTATGCACCACATTCCCTGACTTTGAATGCCATTATTTCGGGGCCACTCAACATGTTTCCAGACAGGAACAAGTCTGACTCGCTTCATTCTGGGGGACTCAATTGTGCCTCTGTGCTTGTGTTGCTGCTTCAGCTGTTCTGCAACTTATTCATGAAGGGGAAACTTCCATAAATGTGCCTTTCATCCACTTGTTTCAGTCCGTTAGGGTTTCACTATGCGGTTTGTCACGCCTCTGTTCAGTGGGTTTATGAAGAGCTCTTTTAATATTTGGTCTTGACTAACAGGAAATAGGACTAGCTATTATAATTCTTTAGATTCTAATAACATTGTAAAAGGAATAAAAAATATATTAGGATAATAATACACATGCTATCATCGTTTATTCCAATTTTGCCACAGTACAAGTTTAGTTTTTAGTTTAAGTTTCTATTCATTGACAAAACATACAGTACCTTATGCATGGGGCACCCCAGAAGTCAAATACCCAAATAGCCACCTAGAGGCATAATTACGAATGATTTGATTTGGCAGACACCCTCCATTTATCTGGGCTTAGGACTGGCACAACGAGAGCACTGGCTTCTGACTAGCTGTGGCTGAACTATTTAATTATTGATTAAAAAAGTAAAATTTGAATTTTGGGGTTAGTTGTTGCCTCTACCAAGAATGTAGCAACAACTGCAATTATTTATTATTGAGAAAAAAAGTGTCAGAATAACATGAACCAAATATTCTAAAGCCAGTGAACCTTCTGTAGTGACCAGTACTGATTTTAAGGCATTGTATTGGGTGATGTCTAGTATATAATAGCTATTATACTCTAGTTGATTGAAGAATGCACTAATAGTAAAGTGGCAACTCCTTACAAGCCACACTTTCCTGTGGTGAAGCACTGATCAAGCATAAAAACTAAAATAATAGTTGTTGTGGGTCTTAATGATTTCTGTAGTTGATGCAGAAATCCCATCACATCCTGAATTATTAAATGCAACAGATATTGTCCGAGTAAATGTATAGGTTATCATTTATTTATATTTAAATAACATCAAGTAATGGATCATTTACCTAGAGATTTCTTGCCCAGTGACACTGATGACCCTTTATATCTTAATATAGTTCACTAGTCTGGGGAAAGCTTGAGTGGGAGTTTTAGTCCTGTCTGGACTAAAACTTCCAGTTCTTGTCATTGCAGGGAGCCTCTGAGAGTTCTAAAGATCAGGCCTCAATTATGTCACACTGAGTTGAGTGGCCGAAGTAGCTTAAAACAGTGTGCTTTTTCCTTTGTTGTCCCTGCGGACTAAATTCACTAATGCACTAATAACAGTGGCGTTGCCTTCATCAATAATTCTATGATTACAATAGTTATGAACTGCTTTTGTAAGGCTTGCTCACTGATAATTTCCTTTGCAGCTTTCTCAGTATAAATCCCCCATTCACAGAGATACTGCACAGGCTGGTTAATAAGACTTATAATTATTTATTAGTCTAATGCTGTAATCTATATTCAAGTTTTGTAAACATTTTTAAATAGTAATTTTGGGGTTAATTATAACCTTCCCCAAGATGGTTATACATTGCCCTTTGCAAGTTTGTTAGTCTGTAAGCAATATAATTAAAGAGAGTAAATATATAGTGGACCAAAGTAGAGATTTCATTTACATACCAGGAAAGGCCAAATGATAATCAAGTCAGAGGAGAAAAAATGAAAGTGTATTCTTGGTCAGTGAGTGTCTAACTAACCACAATTAAAAGCTGTTTGGCTTGCTAATGCCAAGCTCTCATGGTTGGATGTCGGAGAGCATTGTTGTTTCTTTTAGCGTGAGGATTTGAGTGAGTTTGATACAGGCCAGACTGTGATCCCTAGATAGGTCAAAACATTTCTGAAACTGCAGTTCTTGTGGGGTTTGCTCAATTAGACATGTAATCATTCATTTGTGTAAGTGCTTTCTGGCTCAATTAACAGAGTCTTGCCTTTGTCTTCATATCTGAGCGTACTGTGAAATCAAGCTAATGCCTTGATGGAGGGCTGCACTTTAAATGCTTGTCTTATGTGCTGTCAGAATCTGCAATTTTCACATTAAGTATACATGATTGTCTCATTAGATTAGATTTACTCCCACTCAAACATATACTGTACATCTATGTAGTGCATGTTCTTGTGCACTTCAGGCTATTTGGTGCTCAGGGCTGGAGTCAGTAAATCTTTCATAGTGTACACATATAGAGATGGCCTTGTCCCCTCGTACTCAGAGACTTTGATGCCCTTTTGATAAGACTAGTGCCACAGTGAAGGCTAGGAGCATGCATAGTTATTAGTGGATATAGGGCTGCACTGTGCTGCCATAAAACGCATATCAGCAGTTTTGAGAAGCCCACACATTGAGCATGGCATTTGCAGTGTATTCCATTTTCATGCTTTATCACATATGATCACATACACAGCATTTTCAGCCTCTTACATTATACATCATAGATAAAGTTACAATTTTCACTATGATATCATCTCATATGTTTTTAGATAAGGCTTGTGGGTTCCATGTGCTACAAACTTGCTATTATATCCCAAGCATGTCTTACATAGAAGGTCGTTCACTATCTGAAAGGTTCATGGTTCAAGCTCCACTCCAATGAACTTTATACTGCTGTTGTGTTTTTGGGCAAGACACCTCACCCTCACCTCATATATGTATGTGTGAGTGCATTAGGCCGGCTCTACAGCCCTATCCAATATCATCCGATAATCCTTGGAGATTACAATTTTTACAGCAAGTTGTCCTATAAAAGTTGGTACTCAATTTCCAAACCAACCAATTTCATACTGCAATTGTGTTCTTGAGCAAGGCACGGTATGTCTGCTAAAATGAACTTCTCCTGAGCTCTCTCAGGCTGTTGAAGTCATCCAATGCATGAAGGGCATTGCCAGTACTTTCATCATAACATATAGAAACAGTGATAAGACTTGAATGAACACATTTGAGGCTAGATGCTAATCAAGATCGGTTTAGTGTCAGTCAAATAGCTTCTCATTACAATATCTTTTCACAAATAATAGGAAGTTTCTCCTTTACACATTGGCTGTGTTGGTGAATTATAAAGCAATTTGTGATGTCTGATTACACAGTGCAAATGCTCGGAGCGTCTTAACAGTTTCATCATTGAAGATTGAAATAATGAGCTTTGTGGGATCTGGTATCTATAAAGGGCTCTGTGCATTAATCCTCTGGAGCGTGGAACATCCTAAAGATTTACATATTGAGACTTAATATGTTTTTGGCCCCAATCTGTCTTTGTAGTGTGTTCTAAACCAGTCAGAACTTTGGGTGCAGAAAGGAATCTAACTTAAGGCCTCTTTGACTCACTGTGTAAGCACATTTAAACGTTTTAAAATGTAGGTACTGTTTTTGTCCTAAAATACACTGTGAATGTATGCAATTTATTATTCAAGTACAAGTATTTTTATCAGTCCTTGTTATTGCTGTGTACTGATTTAGGGTTGCAATTAACAATTATTTTACTAATCAATCAATCTGTCTTTCTGTTTCAATTAATCGATTAATGTGTGGATAGCAAAAATGTGCGTAAATATTACATTTTGAAAAAAATTGACCCAAGTGAAGATAAAACTATGTCATCTGAGGACTTCTGGATAGAGCTAATTTACAGACAATATGCAAAATGTAATGTATTTATTTTGTACAGTTTTGGCATAATTACTGCTCTACGTGGGTGTAAAATGTTTTCTATTTGTTTTACAGTCTGTACACTCCAGTTAATGATGATTCGTTTACTAAATTAGTTGACGATTATTTCAGTAATTGATTTGCCCTTCTCCTTGTTAGTATATTTTGCCGTATGCAAATGGTACAGAACACTATTAAAAATCTTTCATACAGGCTCTTTTCTTCTCAGTCCACTTGAATAATAATATAATAACTTTCTTTCTTTGCTGATTACTGTTCTTACTTTAAAATTTATTCAGTCTCCGCCCTTTGCTTTTTAAGTTTTTAAGACAAATAAACTAACAAAGAAGTCTCAGTTAAAGTACCCTTGGTGTGGTTAATAAGTTGTCTTACGTACAACTTTACTAGATCTTTCTGAAAGTTAAAAACATGTAGCCGGGTGTACAAGTTTCTTCTGTGCCAGAATACTACTCCTCTCTAATTGGAAGTGAACCCATTCTGCCAACTCCAACCAGAGCTGTGCCAAAAGCGAGTTGATGGCTAGTGCCAGCAATAGAGCTGGAGTAAAACAGATGTATCCAAGAAAACCACAATTAAACCAAACCTGTGTGCTCTCTGTATTCTCAGACAAAAAGAAATTAAGAAAAAGGAAATACAATGGACCATAACTGTGTGTAAGTTAAGCTACACAAAACAAAACACACACTAGTCTCAATAAGATAGTTAAGAAGAAAATGTTCATGCCTTTTCAACCTTCAGAATGCAACAGTGATATTATATATATATATAATATATTATATTGTGAGTAGGGTATACCTTTTTTATAAAATGTTCCATTGTGTTCCCATAAGTAGAACCCAGGTCATAGTAATTTAATGTTATGTTTTATTTCAGGAACATTCTGTACCGAAAGTCAAATAAGCCTATCTTGGTTAACGAGTATACATTTTTAGACCTGTATTCCCATTGCCTAGTATTGTAGTGCATTTCCATAAAGATGTAACACATGCCTGGTTATGTAATAGAGATTATATTGGAGAGATGGTGGTAATAATTGCGTCATCTGTGCCAATGTTACAAAATCAAACAAACTTAATTAAGTCTGACACGAGGTTCGCTGGAGTTATCTTTACTCTGAAGTAGCCCTACTGTAAGATGGCTGCTTGCATATGTGGGCTGCCTCATCCTTGCATATCAAAGTGACCACTGACAAAAATAAAGGCCAAAGCAGAACATTAATATATGAAATATTCACATTTCTGCAGCAGCTGAACATCCAAGCAGGAATTTCTAATGAAGGGCGCTAAAAGCAGCCTTACATTGGGCTGATACAGCAACGGGTAGATTAATAAAAAAGGCTACAGAAAGGGCACATACTGTAGAGTGGACCTGCCCTATTCATGGGGGTCATGTTCTGGGCTTTTGTTACTGGTTGGTGCTGTAAGAGGCTCATGAACCACTTCATTGCAAGTATTTAACTGAAAAGAAAATGTGAACTTTTGTGATTAATTTGATCTGTTTATAATAATCTCATTGTGAATAACACCTGGATAATGCTGTTCATTGCTTGTCTATCAGTCTTCAACATCACCAGACAAAGACCATTCTTCTTCTGTCACAGTTGCTGGATTGTTGTTTTCTGTGTATTTTCTGTTGTGAAAACTTTTAACCATATAGCTTTGATACATCAATGTGCTTTCGAGTGTCACGGTAAACATTTTGATCATTTTGTGAAGTTAAATTGGAGATCTATGAATAAATCTGTCATTACTGAAAACAGTAGCAATGTGTATTAGCAAGTACCAAAAAATAAATTATGATGGACAAAATGTAGGACATAAAGTGTGTCTAAGTAAATTAAGCATGTCTAATTAGTCACTTTTATATTGTCTGCTTCAGAAGTAGCTAGCTGCTTGCTCAGAGTCTGTTTTTAATTAACTATAAAAATGAATAAACACAAAGGAAATGTTGGACACTGTCTCAATTTGTGGCACTCTGGTTTTAACAAAAAATTCTTCACTATCCAACGCTACTGTAAGTGGTACATCTGGTCACAGTTTTAAATACCCACACTCCTGAATGCAGAGTTGGCCAGTGCAAAATGCAGTTTCACATCTGATACTGGGACATAATCAAATCAGACTGAATGAATAGCTGACCACTAGGATGTTGTACAGCAGTTGTTCAATCTAAACCACTCCTCAATAGGCTACAGCAAGGCCCATTAGAGAGAGCTGTTGTTTTGGATCACAGTCATTGATGGTATCTCACACTCGTAGTTTCAGCACGAGACATTTGTTGACTCTCCAATATTGCAGGAGGGATTCCCTGTCTACACACATTTCCTGTTCTTCTTGACAAAGCTTCCTACGGGTGAATGAAGCAGCACACGCAATCTTCTCCCCCCTTGTTCTCCATCCAGTTATCTTTGGCAAGGCTAATAATGCAGCAGCTTCTCACGTGAAAGCAAAACACGCCCGGCGCACGCAAGCAGAAAGAAGTCCTGGGATGAGATCTTTAATTAGTGCTGTCTTTCCTCCTGCTAGGTGTTTGCTTTAGTTTCTTCTAAAGTGATATTCATATGACTGTTATTGAGAGTGTGGATGAGTCTCTTGGGTAGGGAGGAAGACATGGAGGTAAAACATATCTTTAAGGGTTGATATCTGAGAGTTTGCTGCTGCTGTATTTAAATCAAAAGCTCTTCCTAATAAAGTGGCCAGTGAGTGTATAAGATGTCTGTGGCTCATGAAGTGTTGCCAATGTTGATCTATTCATTTACATAGGTAGAGTGGCAGTTGTTTAAGCAGGACTTAAAGTTCCAGTCCCTGATTGTCTTTTCAGAGCTAAGAGAGAGAGAGAGACAGTTGAGTTTCAAACCTAAGCCCCGCCCCTAGCTCCTTTCTCACCTCTCGCTAACTCTAAGTCTG
>JAVQKG010350028.1:0-10763 GCA_036025885.1 Hypseleotris bucephala | reverse complement strand
ACACAATATTTAGTATGAAGAACGAAATAAGTAAATATAAGTAAGTACCTGATTAACTCATAAGATTTTTATTAAAATATAAACTACTCTCAAAACACACACATTTATTTTATTTTTTTATTTTCTTTCTTTCTTTCTTTTTTATTTTTTTTATTTTTATTCTTTTTTCCCCTCTGTCATTCCCACTCCTGTGGCGCTGGGGGCGCTGTTCCCAGGTTGAAGCGGGAGAGTGGTGTATGTTCTGCCTGGTGTTAGCTGCAGAGATGATGCTGCTGTGTGCGGACTTACAGTTTAGATATTATTGAAATAATGGGTCTTTTTGGATCGTTAAAGATCTCATAGTGATCCCTTGGATATGTCCGCTGCGATTATGAGGTAATAAATATTAGGAAAAAAGGAAAATTGCTTTGAACTCCGAGCTAGTGCTGAGCCACTGCTTTAGCTTTAGCTTTAGCTTTTTACAATGCTAACAGCTAGCCTATAGAATTGATAATTATAAAATGATTTTTGGTTCCCTCAGAATGTATTTTATTTATAATGACGCGTCCCCTTAGTCTTAGCTTGAAATGTAGTCTTGAGAAGTGAATGTTTTTATTGGCAAATGTGGGTATCTACATATTCAGCAAAATCAAGATATCAGCAAAATATTACTGAAACGTACATTATGCTAATGATGTATAGACATGTAGAAAACAAAAAGTTAAGTTTGCTGGTCTTCTATGTGCATTTTGTCATATACATTTGCCATTTATGCCTAGTGTACTTAATTAGTTAATCAAAATATATTTTATTTATTTCTGCCACAGTTTGCCAAGTATTCTCATTATCATCTTTTGTTTTTAGTGTCACAACCAGCAAGCTGAATCTGCTGGTCAACAAACTGCATGAGTTTCTTTCAAATTCAACAGTGGAGGACAGCAATGATACAACAAATGCCACTGATGGTAAGATGAGAATTATTCAACATTTATACATGTAGCTCAACAAAGTGAGTTTAACACAACTTGATTTTGTTTGTTTTTAGTGTTGATCAACAGTAGAGCAGGCCACAAAAGGTGAGTGAAGCGTTTCCTAATGTATAGTACCTACCTATTATAAATTTGTATACATTTAAATAAACCTACTTGTATCATATGTGTAAGTATTCAACTTATTTATTGTCCCATTTTACACAGAAAACCCGCAGTTGTCACAAGGCACTCTGGACTGGACGAGTCTGGTGACTCCAATGCCAGCGAAGATGTAGAAATATTTAATGTAAATGGTGAACCTGAGATTACAAGATTACCAAAAGGTAAGACAAAATAGTTAATGCAATATAGTCAAATCCATTATAATTAATTTTATTAATTGTGTTAAATTGCTCTTGACACAGGCACTGCTGTAGTAAAACCTGAACCGGTGGATAATGGGAGAGATGAGTTCAGAGGTCCAGAGTTTCGCAGCAGGAAGCCCACCACCCTCCGAAAAGACCGACGAGCAGGTCAGTGAAAAGACTGGGAAATACATGTATACCAGTGGTTGTGTATGGTCTATAGAATAAATATGTATATTTTTAATGTATCGTTAACTGTTGTGCTGCACTAGGCAATGATCATTTCGAGATTATCAGCTGTACTGCATGTGGACGTCAAGTGCATCACTTTCAGAAAGATTCTCTTTTTCGACATCCTGCTCTCAAAGTACTAATATGCAAGGTGAGTTAATATATTTGGATATTATTAAAACATTTATGAAGAGCTTTATCAATAAGGCTGCAAATCAACAATAGAGGTTCTATTTTACTTTGAATTTAAGATGTCGAATATGTTTTTCAGTCATGCTACAAGTATTACCTTAGTGACGACATCAGCAGGGACAGAGATGGGATGGATGAGCAGTGCAGGTAAGATTAGTCTTTTAGTCATTTAAAAAAAGAAAGGATTTATAATAAATAAAGTAATTAATATTGTTTTCTCTTTTCCTGATACAGATGGTGTGCTGAAGGAGGCAACCTCATCTGCTGTGACTACTGTAGCAATGCTTTCTGTAAAAAATGCATTTTAAGAAACCTGGGAAGAAAGGAGCTGTCCACCATCTTGGAGAGTAAATGGTACTGCTACATCTGCAGTCCAGAGCCCCTGTTCAGCCTGGTGATTTCCTGTGACAAAGTCCTTCAAAACTTGGAGGAGCTTTGGCAGCAGCCGAAGAGGAACCGAACTGGACCAAACAAACCTAATCTGTTGCCTAATTCATCACAAAACCTTCCTTTGGATAAATGGGATCACACTGGTATGGATGGCAACGTGGTGTTTAACTACAGTGCTCTGAACATTTCAAAAGAAGTTACCAAAAAGACCAAACATCTAGTGGACTCAACAAACACTTTAAATCGTACATTTGTAAATTTTATACATTGTGTGACTAAAAGCAAACAAACACCCTCTGTTCGCAAAGTATATTTTGATGCCTTCTTGTCAGTAGTGAAAGGCTTAAGAAAATCCCTTGCTCAGGTGGAGGAGTGCCTTAAAGAGGAGTTCAGTGACTTAGATGTATCAAACTGTTGGGACAAGTTACTCAATGAAGACTTGGACATTCAAACAGGAGAAGACACTGGGGTTGATGTTACATGTTTACGTAATCTGCAGAATCTCGCTGCTGAGCATTTGGAGGCTGATGATTCAGAAGCAAAAAGCACAGACGAACAGTCGTCCTCGACCAGTTCAAGCTGTGAGAGCTCTGAGACAAGTCGAGAGTGGCAACAGAAAAAGGCTTCTGACAATAACATTAATATGACCCGAAAACTGGTTGTAAAACTGACACCTGTGCCTTTGGAAGCAAATAAACCCGCCACCTCTCCACAGGGGAAACAAGAAATGTGTGAGAGTCCAGAGAAACCAGAAGACGACATTAAACTAGCGACGCAGGAGACTAGTGCTGTCAGTGCAGAGAGGAAGCTGAGCCGGAGAAGCAGCAGCAGTGCTCAGTCTGTGCAGCCTGAGGAAGAGCAGAGCAACAGAAAATCACCTCGTCTCAAAACAACACCTTTAAGACGGCAAAGTGACGTCAAACCCAAAACCTCACCGTCCACAGAGAACAGCAGTGACACTGACTCTGAGGATCAGAGGACGTCAGTAAAACCAGTCAACAAGGACCTGAGCAGAGCAGCGGACGACTCAGACTCAGATGAAGTCCCTGCTGTTTTACTGGAGAGAGCGGCCATGATGGAAAGCTCTGATGATGAGCAGAGCGAAGATGAAACTAAACCATCTTCAAAAGTGGCCAAGAAATGTCTCTTTTGGCTGAATAAAAACAGCCCGATGTCAGCTGATAAGATGTGTCGAAAACGCAAGTTGATTGATCGTTCCCCAGAGACTAACCAAAGTAAAAGAAATGTTAAAGCCAGAAGGGAAAGTGCAACAGATTGTTCAAGTGATGAAGAAGATTTGCAGAAGAAAGTTCGCTTGGCTCCTCTGAGGTCTCCTCGATTTGTCAAACGAGACGAAGCAAAGGCTGCAGCGAAGTCACAGCGACAAAAGGCGGAGTCAACGTCTTCATCAAGTGAAGACGTGGCTGAAGATGACTCTGGAAGTGATGAAGATGTTCAGAAGATAAAGCCTCTCACTGACAATGTGTCTGCGCTGGGGGCATCAGCATTCCAACAATCCTCCGGTGAGTTTTATTACTATTAGCATTTTTAACACTTAACACTTACTGTAATGCAGATAAACTAATGTATGTGTGTTTTTTAGGAGATGAAGAACAGTTGGGCCCCACTGGGCCAATACATGATGATGATGAAGATCCTGAAAATAGGTATGATTCACAAAGCCTGAATGTAGATTTAATAAAACAAAGTGGAAAAAGTAAATATGTAAAACGTAAAAACAAACTTGTTCTTACCACTAAGCTGCGTCTAAAGCGACCAAAACGTAGCTGCAAAGCACCTGCTTATATTGTTCATAAATGAGGTTTATTTTTACACTTTGAAACCACCTTTCAACTTGACTATACAGTTATAGATCATACTGTTGAATACAACACGTGAAGTCTGCCTCTGTAGCACTTTTAGGTTTGTCTTTTTTTGATCAAGAGACTCCTTTTCTTTCTGTTGTCATTAAATCATCTGGTTCACAAACATTTAGCTCTGCTCAAAATAACATATTAATGGAAAACCTTCTGTTGAAAAGACCATTGTTTGGGAGGTCAAAAATGAAGCTGAGCTTTATAGCAGCTCTCATCTCAGTTGATCTCATGTTATATTGTACCTGGTACTTGGTTCTTTTAGCACAGAACAGATTTGATAAAAGTAGTGAGGCCTGGAGGGTCTCTAAATGGATTCCATTTTCTTTGCAACTGTCAAGGTCACATTGTCCTGAAAGTGGATTGTTTGTGAAGCACTCTTCATGAAACTGCCAAAACAGGCACGTCTCTGTGTGCCTCAGACAGTAGAGATATCTGCAGGGACTTTCCATATGATGACTGTATTTGGCTTTATAGCCGTTACTTGCACATTACATGTTTCATAGTTTAAAGTTTTGTTTGTCAATATATTTGAGACTGAAACCGTTCTCTCTATTTTCAAATCAGACATTACTGCTGACCATTTTCTAAAACATGCTACAGTCTTTACCACAATCCACCTCTACGTCATGTTTTGTTTTTGAACAGCCCTCCAGGTCAGTGTTGTGTCAGCCGCAGGGACACTCTAAATGATGCACATATTTTTGTCTCGTTTTTTTTCCAGGTTGGATTTCCAGACAGCACTGTAACAAATGCAGTGTGTTAACATTTTCCACCAACATAATGTTAATGTTGGTCTGTTTTTACTGATGGTGTTAAATCGTAGACTGCAAGCGCACTAGAAAGTGGTCAGCAGAAATGTTAAGTTTTACATTTTTATGCTGCATGCGATTTTTCCGTTTCTTGTGTCAGTATTTTGTGTCTGTCTTTTTTTAGTGTAGTTTATCTGACCACCTCTCATTGACACTAAAACAGTAATTAAGGAAAGTTGTGTAAAAAACATGATATTAATTATCACCATTGTGTTCCCTTTTGTTTACTGTAAAATATAGTAAACTAATAAAATATATATATAGCCTTCTGGAAATTGTCCAGTTTAACTGAAATGTTTTCAGTGTACAGCCTTATCCCCAATGTTGATTTATGAATTTACTTAAATGTTAATTTAAAGTCAGGTCATTATTATGTGCCTGTTTTACTTTGTTTTTATGTTTAATGTAAACTGTAACAAACAAATGTAATAAATCACTTTATTTAAAAAATGTCTCATTTTATGATTTTTCCCCTCTGAAGATATTGAGCTTCACTTGAATTATGTCAATATGAGGCCAATAGCTTTTAATGCTTAGAATGGTTAGAAGATTACTAACACAAAATCTATAATGCAGTCATCTAAAGCCAATGAAATGAACTTCAGGATGCCTTTTCTCTTTTGAAAGAATCGCTAAGAAAATGCTTTTGGCCCAAATCAATGCCAACTACTCGTCCAGTGATGGTTTCTCCTCTGGCGACGATGGCTCTGAGACTGAGATTGATGCCAAAGTTCAAAAAGACACAGAAGCGCACATGGCGGACGACAATGGTAAGTGTTTATTCAACAGTTGTAACAAATTGTATGATTCTTAAAACAGAGGAAAATGATTTGTCTGCTGCAGAAGTGGACTCAGCTCTTGCCTCTTCAGAGTCTTCTGACAGCAGGTCTGACGGAGCACTCTCAAGACACCACTTACTACGACATAAACTCAATCCAGACCAAGAAACAACGGCCGATAAAACGACGGCCGAGAAGGAGCTGAAGACCAAATCAAAGGACAAGAGAAAGCGTAGTGATGGTAAGATTTGTTTTTTCACCTTAAACATTCACAATAGATCAATGTATGCTCTAGCAAGAAATATCCTGACCAAGATCCTGGCTAAAGATTTGGAAAAAGGACCCAGCGGTAGAACATTGCTTTGACAGGTTGTCCTATTAGCATTGAGGGATAAATAATAATGCATTAGTCATATATAGCGCTTTTCTAGACAGATGCTTTACAATTTCATGCATTATTCATTCACTCCTCAATCATACTCGGTAGCGGAAGCATGGTTGCCATTCTGCACCTATGACTCCTCCTGACCACCACGGTCATATAGACAAACTAACAAACTCATTCATTGGCATTGCAGGTTAAGTGTCTTGCCCAGGTACACGATAACATGCGCTCGGACAGGAATTCAAACCGGTGACCCTCTGGTTGCAGGGGCTTACCCACGGCTCCACTCCCTCTCAAATAAAAAAGGACACATTTCCAAACGGGGCAATATAGTTTACCTTAACGCATTGGATTTGATTGTAAACTATAAAAGGCATTCTTAGATTGACGACTATGTTTTTTCCAAGATGACAGTGACATTGACGATGATGAGACTGAGATAGAAGACCTTGGTTTGAGTGAGGAGTTGAGTGAGAGCGATGAAGAGGAGGCGAAGAAAAAAACGCCCAGTAAAGAAAATGATGCTTCGTCAAGTGCAGAACAGAAGACACCGATTTACTATAGCCTGTCATCAGACTCCAGCGCTGAAGAGGTAATGTGAACTATTATGTCATTCTTGTTGCATTCTTGTGAAGAAAGATAGTCAATAGGTTGTGTTCACATGATCTGACAACATTCAAAATGCCGGTAGTTTTTGATGGAGGTGGAGACAGGGTAAAATCCTATAGTACAATCTGCCTCTAAAGTGTCAAAATGCAGATGTTTTTCATAGTCAGTATCTATGTAATTATTGAAACTATTAATTACAAAATCAAACTAGCAGAAAGTTCAAAGTCTTTATTGTGCCTTGGCCAGTGGACATGGCATTAAGACATAGGATTTGTACAGTGAGGCCATCAACCCAGTCACTAACAAAATGATCAGGTCAATATTTGCGGATTTTCTGAATCAATGTTACTGACATCTGCCCTCCTCCTGATTTTTTGTTGTTAATTCTACCATGTGAACAAAATCAATTTCACCTTACAATTTCTTTTTGCAGGGTGACAAGGACAATGAAAACAATCTGAGTCAAGGGAGTCAAGGCACTCCGAAGGGACGCAAAAAGATCCGCAAAATCATTGAAGACGGGAAACTGCGAGCGGAGACTCAAGAGGCCCTGAGGGAGGAGGAGGAGAGACTGAAGCGTTTGGCCAACAGGGAGTCCCAGCTGGAGGAGCGGAGGGAGGTGAGATGAACACTAGGGGGGCACACCATTACAAAAACATGTAGTCTGTGATGCTATACTGCAATACAGCCATTGCTAATATATTGTATATTTGAAGGGGCACAGCAAAAACAGCTGACTACTACGTTCTGTCTGGTGGTGTCTGCATGTCCTCCCACTGTTACCATAGCTACTCTCTATGTACTTCCTCCCACCACCCAAAGACATATGTGTGGAGAAATGGTCTATCTAAAATTGTCCTCTACCTCTACCTTTGTCTGTGTATGTGTCAGTGTTAGCGCTGCTACTAATTGTCCAGGGTGTACCCCGCCTAAGGCCCTTAGTTGCTGGGATAGCTTCCAGTCACTCATAATAGAAAAAAACTTATGAATAAATGAATACATTTGTGATAAATTGTGCAGATTAACACAATAACATACAAACCCTGTTTTTGTGTTTGTTGCCCTCCAGATTATTGTCATTGAGGACGAGCTGTCCCAAGTGGTGTGTCCCGTCACCACCAAACTGGTTTTAGACGAAGATGAAAAAACAAAGGAGCCTCTGGTTCAAGTTCACAGAAACCTGGTGAACAAACTGAAGCCTCACCAAGTCGATGGTTTGTAAATGAACACTGTAATAGGACAAAGGACTAATGTTTGGAGAATATATTTTCCTTATATAGCAGAACATTTTGTTTTTGTGAAAATGTAACGTTCATCTTTGAACAGGCGTCCAGTTTATTTGGGACAGCTGCTGTGAGTCTGTGAAGAAGGCCACCACTACTCCAGGGTCCGGCTGTATACTGGCACACTGCATGGGTTTGGGGAAGACCCTTCAGGTGAACATTTTTAAACCAATGATGCTTAAATAGTTGTAGAATAGCTGTTTTCTATACAAAGTGGTACAAAGGAGTACTACAAAATTCAGTCATTTATTTTAACAGACTATATTTTGTTTTCATTTTTTCAAGATGGTAGCGTTCCTCCACACCGTGCTGCAGTCAAAACAATTACATTTCCGGACAGCACTGGTGGTGTGTCCACTCAATACCGTCCTCAACTGGGTCAGTGAGTTTAAGAAATGGCAAAGGACTCTGGGACAAGATAAAGTCAGGGTTTGTACAAAGAAAATTTTATTAAACAAATTCAGATTTTTTTTGTGGGTCAAATTTTAATACAAGCATTTCTGTTGCAGGTTTCACAAATAGCTACCATGAAGAGTCTCCCAGAGCGCATCAGTGCTCTCAATCAGTGGCAGAGAATTGGAGGTGTTATGATCATTGGGTACGAGCTTTACCGAAACCTCTCGAAACCTTCAAAAATCACCAACGAACACTGGCAGAAGGATATCACCTCAGCTCTGGTGGATCCAGGTACATATTATTTACAACTGTTTAATGATTTTACTTTTGACATTTATAATAACTCTTCTTGATGCCTTTTGTGTCTCAGGTCCAGATTTTGTGGTTTGTGACGAGGGACACATTCTTCGTAACGATGGATCAAATGTCTCTAAAGCCTTGAACGCCATTAAAACCAAACGCAGAGTGGTGTTAACCGGGACCCCACTGCAAAACAATCTGGTGGAGTGTAAGTCAGGAAGATTTACAACCCTAACCCTACACACGTGACCTAATAAAATGGGCAGATGTGTTGTCTTTCTGCCTTAGTCCCTCTGATTTTGATGGTTGATGGTTTTCTGGAGTCCTTAATGTCAAGAATTATTTTTAGTGTCATGTGTTATTATCATCATGAATTGGGAATATTTACAAAGGAACTGCCTCATTGCATATTTTATCATTGTTCGTATACTCTTGGGAAGGGAATGATTATGACAGTAGACCAGCAGTTTCTGAAATGTCTGTCTGGCACATTCGTTAATAGTCATTCCAATTTAAGTTCTTCTTCATTTTTGTTAGATTTATATATATTTATAATAGACTTGTACAGTTGTTGAAGAGGCTAAGCAAATGACCAAGGGCCCCAGTGCTGTTCCTAGTTTTAGTTGATTTACTGTTTAGACCTAATTCAGACCTGGTTTAAATCCTGGCCTAGACCTCAGTTTTGAACTGATTTGGTCCTAGTTTGGCCCTGGGATTAGTTTAATTGCTCTTTGCACTACAGTATAATCATCAGTTGTAATCAGTCCCTTGTCTTCCACAGATCATTGCATGGTCAGTTTCATCAAGATGAATCTGTTGGGGTCTCTTAAAGAGTTCAGAAACCGCTTCATAAACCCGATACAGAACGGACAGTGCGCCGACTCCACGCCTCGAGACGTCAGGGTCATGAAGAACCGTGCTCACGTTCTCCACGCCATGCTCGCCGGATGTGTCCAGGTACTAAACATT
Source organism: Hypseleotris bucephala (assembly GCA_036025885.1). NCBI lineage: Eukaryota > Metazoa > Chordata > Actinopteri > Gobiiformes > Eleotridae > Hypseleotris > Hypseleotris bucephala. The sequence continues at coordinate 1,228 of JAVQKG010350028.1, read as the reverse complement.
CACACTGTTTGTACATATCAAGGGTAGCATGGTTTATTTGCTCATTGGCCAAAAAAGCAAGTTATTTTGAAAAGTTAATAGCAATTTGATATTTTTTCTACCCTCTGCTTTTTATATATATTACCGGTATATGATTAGTAATTTAGGTTTTATATTAAGAGTCTTTTTTTGGCTTTGATTAAGGCGGCATCGATTCAAATTAGCACTCTGTAAATTGCTATCACATTTCCCTATTTTTAAGTAGTATGATATTTTTAAGCATGACTGGTTAATGTCAGCCCTAGCTTAACTTGTTACAATGTATGATATAAAAATAAATTTGTCTAAAAGTGTTTAGTGAAATGCAGTGTCTTACTAGCCACAGTTGAAATGCACCTTGTTTTGGCTGGTTGGTTAGTGTTAATGTTTGATCTGTTTCACTGATAAAGCCATATATTTTGTGTCTTTAGAGGAAGGATTATTCAGAACTGACCCAGTTTCTACCTCCTAAATATGAGTACGTGTTGGCGGTCAGAGTCTCACCTCTCCAATATAAGCTGTATCGCTACTACCTCGATTATGTCTCGGGTAAGTTACTTGGTGTTGGAGATTTCAAATTTATTTTTCACAAACTAAACGGGGTACTTAGAATTGGAAAACAATTGGAAGAAAGTTATTGTACTTAACTTATGTAGGCCTAAAGTTAACTAAAAACACATGAAACAGACACATACATTATAAGGTAAGCATGTTATCTATCAGCAAAAATACTGTATTGAGACACACTTGCACTAAAATAATACCACTACATACATTTTCAATCAATACATTTTCAATACAGCCTACAAAAATTACCTTTAAAATATTTCTTTATTTAACAACTATATGTCACTTTTACAGGCGTGGGGTCAGTTGCAGAGGGAACGAAAGTAAAGCCTGGAGCACATTTGTTCAAAGACTTCCAGGTCCTCAGTCGAGTCTGGACTCATCCTTGGTGTCTTCATCTCAGCAGAGTCAAGGTGAAAATATGCACATATGCTCACAGATTATGGCCAGTTTATTAGGTACATATTAGGGTGCACTGGTATATTGACCCAACATAGGTATTGGACAATATTTACTATATCGGACAATATCTGTATCGGCCTGTTTAGATGCTTGATGTAAACCTGTTTTTCTTTATTGCTTTAGCTTCAGAGAATTCAAAAAGTCTAAATTTAGGGTGACAAAATGCAGTAAAAACAATATT
>JAVQKG010349982.1:0-11589 GCA_036025885.1 Hypseleotris bucephala | reverse complement strand
CTACAAGACACGTCACAGTAACATCACGTGACGCTTCTGACGATGACTACAGGAAGTAGTCGAAACATGTAAAGCAGGTAAACAAGCTCTCTGTCTTACAAAAAGAACCTTAAAAACTGAGTAAATGTAATGATTACTACCCACCCACCTGCTACTGACTGAATAACTATTTTTAGCTTGAATAAAAAGTAGGTATAAGAGTCTACTATTTTGCTATATTTTTGAATGAATAATTGTTTCAGCTTAAATAAAAAGTATATATCTCTGGTACTTACTCTCGGTCTGGGGCTGTGTGACCTGCCAGTGGAGCACAGGGACTGGGATAGAGGTCTCAGTGATGGGACCGTCCTGGAGGCGGACTGGGGCTACACATCCATCCATCAAGAGCTGAGGGTTACTCTGCACTGTCTCCACTAAAATCAAAGAGCTCAATTAGACAATTACATTAATATCTTAAAGTTTAGACTGCAACTAATGATTATTTTGCTACTCAATTCATCTTTGGACTATTTTTTTGATTAATCGCAAAAGGTGTGTAAATATTAATAAATGTGTTATACCTGGAGGTGTATAATATAGGAGATTCAGATTTTATACCTAGTTTTAAGTTTCAAGTTTAAGCTAAAGTTATGCCACATGAAGACTTCTGGAGAGAGAATCTTTAGAGACAAAGTATGTAATTTCATCTTAAATGTGAAATGTATATATTTTTGTGTACAGGATTAAACTGGGTCTAAACCAGGACTAAATCATGTTTAAACAAGGTCTAACTCAGAACTTAACTAAGACTAAACCAAGTCTAAAGTGATCCAAAATAAGGCAGTAAATTAAGACTACACCAAGTCTCTGAACTTAACTAAACAAGGTCTACCCCAGATCCAAGACCAGGACTAACCCAGAAGTTTTGGCTTACTTAGTGCCAATTAAAACCTATTCTCTCAGCAAATGTGTTTAAGAATCTGTGTACTCCAGTTATCTATTATTACATTTGCAGGTATTTCAATAATCGATTAATCCAATGAATTGTTTCAGCCCTATTTTTAACTTATTATACTCTCCAGAGCCCTTACCCAGCAGCGCAGAGTGTCCGTCCCCCAGAGGGAAGCGCTGGTATCGGGGGATGTTGAAGGGAGGGAGCAGGTAGAAACGTTTGTCCAAAAGAGGCTCCAGACGAGAGGCGGACGGGTCGGCCGGGTGAAAGAGGTTATAGACCTGCTGACAGGCCGGTCGCAGGGCTGACACTGGGACAGGAGACAGATACAACATTTATTTGACATTATTCATATTTAAAAGTCATATTTTAGTCATGTGGGAAATGTGTAAAATTTTAGCAAACTGTAAGCCAGATTCAAACTCACAATGCCAGGGAAAGTACTGCAAGCTCTATATGGGCCGCATGCTCTACCAACTGAGCTAAACCATGACCCTTACAATTGATTTGGAAGTAGGGCTGCACAACTAATCGCAATTGAATCGAAGTTGGTAATGTTTTTTCTTGCTCTCTACTATGTTATTCTCATACCTCCTGGCTTGTGTACATACTTCCTGGTTTTTGTGAGACTGTGATAGAGGGTCGCAAAGGAGAGGAATTAGGAAAGGAGAGTATCATTCAAACTCAAAATGTTTTTAGGCACATCACTTTTACGATCACAAAATGAGGTAGTGCAGCTTTAAATAAAAGTAATTATAAGTTCACATTTATTTGACTAAAACTGATTGCCTTTAGTTCAGAAGAGACACTGAAAACAGCAGCTGTTGCCTGTGACATTTCACAGTCATCCCCAGAAGACACTCATTTGTTTGTCATTTCTTAGTCTGATATTTTTCTTCCTTCCCTAAAGTCCTAAATCTTTTGAGATTTTGAGACCAGAAACCCGACCTTTGACCCGACACCTGCTGTGCTTTCACTTTCTGTTTATCTGAAATGGTTTGTGTAGGAGTTAAGGGTGGGCGATATGGCAATAAAAATCGAATCGTGATGTAAAGTTATGAAGATCAAGGTAATCTGTGAAGATGGTTGAATTGTGATACAGCACATATTCACAGTTCATATTAATACAAGTATTATGACTATTGGATTGGATACACAATTAATTAAAATGGTTTTCTGTAGCAGTAGTCTTCTGTGTAAGGCAGAAAATTGAAAGTCAACTAAAATCATGATGAAATTGTTATCTTGGCTTAATAAAAATCATGACATTATATTTTTACCATATTGGCCATCCCTAGTAAGGGTTATTACTTAATACTAATATCCACTGTATTGTATGTAACTCAATAAAACAAAACTAGAAACGTCCTCACCATCTAAAGAGGGCACCACAGTCTTCCTCAGCGCAAGCACCAGGCCCAGAGGAGACCCGAAAAGGAAGAAATCGTTCACCTCGAAATCGAATTTTCCCAAAGACCCTCCCTCCAACATGGTACTGTTACTGGAGCGGCGCGATCCAGGCTCCGCATGAAGCACACTGGAGTGAAGACTGAAAACACAAAACACAGGTTCGGAATTACTGCATCAAGATTAAATAAATATTGTTTACTCTAAACTCTGCATAATGGCTACATGCTCTACCAACTGAGCTAAAACGTGGCCGCTAAGGATGAGATGATTTTGAAGTAGGACTGCACTATTAATCACAATCGAATTTAAATTTATCATAAAAAACGCAATTACATAGATATTTTTTCCTAATTATGCAGCCCTATTTTGAAGCAGTTTGCCTCAAGAATCAGTTTCTGCTTAACCGATCTTGCATTACAAAACTGCAAACACACAGATATGACAATTTTCAGCATGGTTATCAAAAATCAAATGTTTGTATTATATTGTGCATTCCTAGTTTGTAGCACTTATATTGAATTTTTGCATGTTCACTCGAAATTCTTGTTGTTATTTGCTTGCCTATTACTAGCATCTCATTATCTTGCTCTTTGTATTAACTCATATATGACAAATAAACCTGTATCCCTCCTGTCTGACCTGGAGAGGAAGGCCTGGTGGTGTTTAATGGTGTCCAGTTCGTAGGTGGAGGAGTCACTACGTTTTCGAGGGAGTTGTTTTTTGGGATCGTCCGGTCCTGAACTCCGGGGGATATCGATGTTACTCCTGCTGAGGTGACGACTGCCCTCCAGAGTCGGAGAGGGGGGAGAGATACTGTTTATCACGATACCCGGGGACAACAGGTCTGTGTCCTAAAGGAAAAGAGAGTTAGGGAAATCAATAATATTTAAGAATAGCACTCCACTAGCAACAAATAAGCAGTTTATATGTAGATACTAAACAGATTTACTTCAGATTGCACCTTGCTTCACAGGATAGTAAAAATATGCCAATCGAGTGTTATTAAAGAAGTAATAATATAGAAATTGTGAATAATTCTAAGGTTATTTCTATTTAATTACACATACCCACAGGCCAGCCAAAAGAACCAGATTATTTTACAATGTGTTACAATCTTGTTAACACCCTAAATACATTACATGAAATTGCAATTATTAGCATTATTAGCTTGTGACCTTAAAAATAACTGTATTCATGATGTAATAATTTGTAAATAACACATAACTGGTTACTAATGGTTAATATTGTGAGTTATTCTAAATACAATATAAATATGTATTACATCGATTGATGTAGTCTTTTTATATGTATTACCTGTACACTGATGGCGCTGCCTCGTCTGCTGCTGTTCTGACTTTCTGAGACTGTTATTGAGCTGCTGCAGAGAGCATCAAACCCCAGGATCCCTCCAACACAATCTCCAATTACACACACCTGCAAATGAGAAATGGCAAGGTTAAGGTTACACTTTATTGTCCCCGAAGGGAAATTTGTCCTCTGCATTTGACCCATCCCTCAATGCCACTGGGGCAACCTGTCAGGAGCAGTGGGGCAGACCCATCTCCAGATCTTGATCCAGGATCTTGGTCAGGATGTACCTAGCTGGAGGATTAACCTATAATAATGTTTTGGGTTGATGGAGGAAACTGGAGTACCAGGAGAAAACCCACCCAGACACGGGAGAAACATGCAGACTCCACAGAAAAAGGCCCTGGTGCCCGATCCAGGACTCAAACACGGGACCTTCTTGCTGTGAGGTGGCACTGTCACCTCACAGCAAGAAGGTCCTGTGTTTGAGTAATACATTGCTACCCACTGCACCACTGTGCCATTGGTTGGGACCAAAAGTGGGTTGCCAAAGATTTTTGATGGGTTACAAAAAGACATTTTGGGGGGTTATGTCCATAAGCATCATCAATTTGGCCAAAAATAGAAAGAAAAATCATACATATATAAAATTTGAACACCAAAATACACCCAAAATACCATAAAAAAAAGAGAGAACTCACCAAGACACAGGGAGAACATGCAAAATCTAAACAAAATCCCTCACCTGTCCAGTAAAAGTGTCTCCTTCTAAAGATTTGATGAAGTCGTTGTAGACCTGGTTGGCTCGCAGTATCACCGTAGCAACAGCGTCCTGATATTGAGGAGCAGAGGTGGCGAGCAGAGGAAGGGCAGCCAGGGGTATGTGGTCCTGACTACTGGACAGGCAGGACTCATCGTAACTGTAGGGGCTTAGACTGGGAAGAAAACAGGATATTTATGTTAAATGTGAATGTTTGGCACAGGAAATGAGTTATATTTTAGAATAGCATAACAATTCAGCAGCAAATGAAAGCATTGAATGAATAAGCAGCATTTAGTACCGTTTCTGATCTCACAAATTAATATTAGTAAGAGTAATACTAGTATGTAACTTAAGCTATATTTTGAAGACAAAAGATTAAAATTGACCACTCCCAAAATAGATCACAACTGTTCCCTGTGTCATTCCTACCACGATATTTCTGTCAAATGTGAATGTTTGGCTTGACAAAACAAGAAATTACAGTCACATTTTTGAATAGCATACTGTTAAGCAGCTAATTAAGACATTAAACGAATTAGAGTATAGTATTAAATTAATTTGCTATGATTTACATACATGAGGTTAATATGTAGCTGAAGTATAAAGCTACTTTCTGAAGTTTTCCTAAAATAAAAAGCTTGAATTTACTGATCCTGTTCTATGATGTAAAGTAGGTAATCTGCCTTCTTATTTTTTTTAACTTTAGTCCCTTCCCTGGTCTCTACAGTAACATCCAATCATTTCGTAGTAGTTTGTGGTTTAGCAGTTGACTAAGGTAAAACTCGACTACTATTGGTGAAACATTTTAACAATTTATTTCAGAAAATCCTCCAGACAACAGCACAAAATATGGTAAATTTATACAGTATATAAATAAATCCATTACTCACTTTGATACTAGTGAGAAAGCGTCCACACAGACAGCAGGACACGGGACTATTCGAATCGCGATCCGTCCTAGAGCGGTCGGGTAGTGGACTCTCATCACAGTCTCAAACGCCCCACTCAAAGTATTCACATCTCCCTGTTTACTGTTCTGGTCTCCTGCAAATAACATAAAAACACATTACTTACAATACATTTACAATTACAACAGTTTAATAGATGTTTTCCACTAGTGCTACTTAGCTCTACTTTTCTTAACTTGGTTTTAATCACAGCCGAGGGCGGGCTTTATGTGATGCGCCTGAAATCCCTAGTCAAAACAAACAAGATGGCCGGCGCATCGGAGCGATTGTTTGCTACTGCGCTCTCCTCTGTTTTGCTGAGAAGATACTAAAAAGTACTTGGTTTTGGTAATAGTTGACGTGTGAAAATGTTAAAAAAGTGAGTAGAGCCAAGCTAGTGAAAAAGCATCATTTTAGTTTAGTTTAGTACCAGAGCCAGTATCCAAAATGTTGCCTCCGTGAAGGACCAATACAAGAACATGAATCTTGGACGCCTGGAGACACTGCTGAGATGAACAGTCCTGCAAAAGTCAACAACATATCAAACATGAGATTTATCTAAAATGCTTGTCATGACACTTAAATCACTTTTATTTTTTTATTCATTTACTTCACATTGACACATAAGAGGTGGTAAACAACCTAGACTTATGAACCCATGGTAGCCATCAAACACAGTTACACTAACACATTCATAAATGGTTCATCTAAAATCTATATGTTCCTGGACCAACATTTTAGTTATTGGATGTATATTTATTATTGTGTGGACACTTTTTGATGAGGGTTTTAATAAAGTTTGTGTTGGATTGAGTTGGACAATGATTAACAGTCTAGATAAAGCATACCTCCATGTGTGCCTTTTCATTACTTATCACAGAATAGTCCCCGCCCGAATCCTGGTACAAGTTCTCTGTCAAGAAATAATTACAATTTCAACAAGAGTTTTATTTTATTTTTTTATTTAAAACTATAAATTACCATAAACCAACCTGGTGCTTCATCTACTTCTATCGTCTCGATTTTATCCATCAGGTCATTGGAGCTCCACTTGGTAATCTCCTTGGCAAATATTTCTTCATTGTCAGAAAAGTCCTCTAAAAAATAAAGGGGATAGTGTGTAAAACATACAACCTTTTTCTAACCATATTAGTTAAAAATGTCAGTTTTGACAGTTTTTTTATTTACCGTGTGCGTCAAAAAACTCATCATCTGTGCTGTCCTCTGAGTCTCGGGCGATACTCTGCATTCTCCATTCAGAAATACTCTGGTGGGAAGGACTTCCTGTAGCAGACATACAGTTGGTTTGGTTCAAAAACAAACTTAAACCACATAAAACGAATGCACTTGAATTGTATTTATTGAATGTTTGATTGTTATTGTCAGTGACTCTGGTGTAGTCCTGGTTTAGTACTGGTTGTGGTTTTGTCCTGGATTACCATAGTTCTGGTTTTATTTGGTATGGTCCTGGTTTAGTCCTAGTTTTGTTTCTTCATTATGTTAGTTTTAAAATTAACAACATATTCACAGCTTTTTTTTGTTTGTTACTCTTGTTTTCAAATACTTTCTAGTTTGTGTGAGACCGTGAATGAGGGTTGAGAAGGAGAGGAAGGGGAGCGGATCATTTAAACTTTCAACCTTTTGTTTATATTTTTCCTTCATAAAATCACGTAGTTTAGGTAAATTTTTACTGGTACAATACAAGTAAGCTAACACTGTTTAGCACTAACCTCCTCTCTTACTGGATCGGTTTGAAGATCTGGAAGATGTAGACCACTGTTTGGTAAGCTCTCCTCTCGTCTCCAGAGAATCCCCTAATTTCGGGGTTTGTCCCTCTGTCTCCGCGGTGGGTCCCGTTGGTCCCTGGTCCTGGCCCCTTGACGACCCATTGGTTTCGGCTCCCTCTTCATTGAGGCTAAATTGGGCCATTTTTTTTGCCAAAGCCAGTTGAGTCTCAAGTTCCAGTAGTCTGATATCTTCAATAGTCAATCCATACCACTCATCCTGCCAACACCAAGCCTGTCTGTGGGCACGTACCATTACCTTACGAAGACCTAAAAAAAAACATTTACAACAACATTTAGTCATTTGTTTATATATAGTATATGGCTGAACGATTTAGAAAAAATATCTAATTGCGATTTGTATGACAGATATGAGGATTGCAATTAGATTTGTTTTTAAAGCAAAGATTTAGTTCACAGAGCACATTTGTCTGGAAGCATTAACACTTGAAAAAAAGACTAAAATATGAACTGTTAAAGTTCCACAAGAATCACATGCCTTTCAGAACATGTTTGTAGAAGTTAAAACTACAAGGGCAGCAGGTTTTTGTCCATATATTCTGTGCAGAGATATCAAATTGCCTAAAAAACCCTGAACACAGAACAGTGTCACAGAGTCCATTTTTACAGCTTTGATGAATTGTATAGAATTGATTTTAAGATACTTACCGACGTCGTGAATGAAGCGTTCGATTTTGGACTGCATGCCCCAGTATCTGAACTCAACTTTGCAGAGCTTGTAGGCGCACATTACGGGACAGTCATCTGGGTTCTGGTTGATCTCCTCGATCCAGTCTTCGGACAGTGGCCCTCGTCTGGTCTTCAGAGACTGGTAAAGTTTAGGGTCCTCCTCCACAAGATACTCATGAGGGGCAATGTAGTCCTTCACGATGTCTATAGGGTCTAAGGCAAAGACAAAGAAAAAGTATAGTTAATCAGGGTTTGTAGTAGCAGTAGCCAAATAAGAATAAGAAGCTTTTTATTGTCATTTCATGTCCTTTCACACGTGAAATGACTTGACCTCTAATTAAATCAGTGTCAAGTCAAGTCCTCAAGTTCTTCTGTCCATGTGTATTTATAAGGGGATAAAAACTGTTTTTGAGTCAGTTAGTCCGGTTTTTAAGGCTCCTGTATCTTCTTCCTGAAGGCACGAGGGCAAACAGTTCACGTCCTGGGTGAGTATTGTCTTTAATGATTTTTTTGGCCCTGTTTAGACATCTTGAATTTGCAGTTTCTGCCAGAGATTGCGCAATAATTTCTGTGTAGTGCATGTATTAGTGTCAGATCCATGTGTTGTGAGAGTTCTGGTGATTTTGAAGCTTACCCACGGTCCGTAGTCTTTTCTCAGCAGACGACAGGTTGAAGACATCCACCTGATTCCCAGTGTCAGGTTTATAATATGTTTCAATGTCTATGGAGAACTTCTCCACAAACGGACAAGTGTACCTGAAATACAACAGAAACACAACTTTAACATTTAACAGCTAAGCTAGAGTTTTACAGCAGAGAGAAAGCATGAGCCATGGTTTAATTTAATAACTTATCACATTATTTACATTTTGTATTGTTTAAGTCCCTCACCGTGTGCATGTGGTTTAGTCCTGGTTTAGCCCTTACTTTGCTAGGTTTGGTCCTGGTTTAGTCCTGGTTTATATAGCTGACCAGTCCCTCACCGTGTGCGTGTGGTTTAGTCCTGGTTTATCTAGCTGACCAGTCCCTCACAGTGTGCGTGTGGTTTAGTCCTGGTTTATGACCAGTCCCTCACAGTGTGCGTGTGGTTTAGTCCTGGTTTATATAGCTGACCAGTCCCTCACCGTGTGCGTGTGGTTTAGTCCTGGTTTATATAGCTGACCAGTCCCTCACCGTGTGCGTGTGTAGGGGTATGCGTTCCATGACTCCTCCTCCACTCTGAGGGCAGCCTGAGGGAGAATGGCACAGAACCAGGAGGGGATGTGTTTGCCGATGTGGTAGACTTTATGAGTGTACTGCCCCGAGCCTCCAGGACCATCCTCATAAGGCTTATTCTCAAGGATCTCCACACCACTGCCCTCACCACAACTCTCCTCTCGGCTCTTTTTCTGCACAAAACATCAGCATATAGGTTAGAAATACACTGCTTTTCCTCTGCGGTCATAAATATATCAAAATATTATATACGTTAGAAATAAATGTGGAACTAACTTGCATTGAAGTAAAACACATTTGTTGTCTGTCATTTTGCTCTATACCCTACGATACTTGGGCCATAATTAGTCCTTAGTTGATTTTGAATTTTCTTCCCTTGCACAGAAGACTACTGCTACATAAACCATTTTACTACAAATTCTCTATACGTCCAGTCCAATGTTTCACCATAATGCTTAATACTATTTTTTTATCAGTATGAACACTGGCATTGTTACAGTAAAAATGACAGTGAAGAGCATAAATGAATGCACTGTATCATGATTCAACGCTCTTCTGTCATTAGCTTGATCTTTATAACTTAACATCACAATTCAATTTTTTTGCCATATCACCCACCACTACTGTAAAACATACTTTATTGTCGATATATGCATAGTATCTCAAAAGTTACAGCCCTATCCCACTGACACATATTCTCCTGGCTCCCAATTACATCTTCTCTGGCCTTACTCAGCTCCTGTATTCTGAGTAACCTTGTAAAATTCTCTTAGTGCGCTCAAAGGATGACACGGGAGACCTAAAATCCTTGTGCTTTTTATTCAGTGCTTTATTCAGTTAAACATGACGGAGATTTCCCTCTCAGCTCAGCATCTAATATCCTTAAGACGTTGTAACAGATGGTGTACATTCACAAATCCTCTGAGAGTCTGCCATGTCGAAGCTTAAATCTCACTAGTGACATTTGTAAAGACACTATTTTTACCCCAAACCATCTTCTAAATACAGTAAATAGGCTGAGACCATAAACCATAAACCAAGCTATTTCAAACCAATCCTTACAAATTTTCTATACATGTTTAAAGTCTCAATACTGATTCTAAATGAATGGCCATTTGATCAATCTTAAAGTTTTATTTAAAGAGTTGGGGACGCTGTTGTCTCAAAGCAATGGACATAGTCGCAGGGCTAGCAGAGAGATACACTGAGACATCCAGTCATAAGGACAATTTTAGTTGACTTAAATTTCTAAATTCCAGAATGGAGGCAAAAGAAGGCAAGACAATATAATATTTTAATGGAGAAATTAGCATTAGCCACAAAATATGCCATATTAAGATGGTTTTGACAAATGAAAACCACCCTGCTACTTGTAGGATATGTCAGAGCCTGGTTAGGAAACACTGGTGAATGAACCTCACATTGTATGTTTATTTAATGTACATATTTGTATACAGTTAGCGTGTTTGCATGATTTATAGGTTTTACTGGACAAGTCCTTACAGATATGTTGATGATCACAATAGTTTTTTTCATTGTATGCTCAGAATTATTCCATTCCTTACCACAAATCCTACTTTTCCCTCTAACCCGGAATTTTAACATCCCATATGACCAACATTTTCAAGTGTCTATTAATGTGAATGATGTCAGTGTAGCCCATATGCTTCTACATGCCATGATTGAAAAGCTGTGTTATTGCTTCAACTGTATCACACTACAGGTCAAGTAACAGAAGTATATACAAATCATAATTGCTATTATGAGAGGCTCAAGATCGAGAGCATAGATTGAACATAGAAACCAATCTCATCCGGACTTTGGGGAGGCGATATCCCTAATCAAGGTCGGAGGAGGCAAATGGCTTGAAAATTACTGTAATTGAGCAGGTAATGTAATTTAGAGGGGCCTTGTATTACCCTCTTCAAGTCTGCATCTGGCCTAGCATGGAGCGAAAGATGTCAAACTCACAAAGCCCATGGTAATGAATAGTGACCGGATCTAATATATGTAGTTCTCCTTCATGGTAGCAACTAGGGGTGCGCAAAAGTAGGTGTGGGTGATATGGTAGAAAAAAAATAATCACGGTTTAAGTGGGATCAAGATCACAATTTTGATTTGATCATGATTTCAGTTTTCACTTTTGTTGCCTTGCACAGAAGACTACTGCTTCATAAAACTTTTGAAGCAGATGAGGCTAAAACTAAACCCTGAGGACTTCTGGATAGATCATATTTATAGACAAAAAAAGTTGTTCATCTTAAATGCAAATGTCTCGTTTTAGATTCTGTATGCTCCAGTTAACGATAATTAGATTACTATATTAGTTAACAATTATTTCAATAATCGTTTAATCATGATTCATCCAATTAGTTGTCATGTTTTCACCTATAGTTTCAAAGCAGCTTCTAAAAAATGCAATGTGCTGCTAGTTTAGCCATTACAAGCAACAAATGGCTTAACATAATGAGCCTGTCTGTCTGTAAGCTGTCCAGTCATCAGCACTACATCTACAGTACACTATAGGTCAGCCTCTCTAAG
>JAVQKG010349930.1:0-17617 GCA_036025885.1 Hypseleotris bucephala | reverse complement strand
CCTGCTCATAAATTTAGTTAAATGTACTATCAAAAAGCACATATCCGCATACTCCTCACCTTTGTATTTTTTGTCCTAAAATTGTGTGAACCTAATGTTCAGATATGGGCATGGAAAGACATGCATATCATTATTTCAATGTGCTTTTTGGACCTATAAAATGTGTCTAAATCAAGAGAGAAGAGAACAGAGGTTTAGAAGACAGATGGAAGGGGGTCTATCCACAGCTCTTTCTTCACTGGCTTGGGGCACAGTGAGGTGCCAAACAGTTTAGTGTAAGCTGTACCTGCCCCAGAGACAAGCAGGCCTGTTTCTCCGCCCCTGCCAACTCTACCTCCATCACCAGAGCTTATACAACAGTCACAGTCAATGTCTGGCCCTAGGGATAATCAAAGTCCACATCAAGGATTTCATGTACACAGTAACTGTTCTGAAGGTCTGATTATCCATTGGGTCATGATTATAAAAAAAGTATTCATTCACTCATCTTCCTCAGTGTGTTGGGGGACTGAAGTTGACTGGAACCTATCCAGGAAACTATAGGCCTCAAGTTAAATTCCAACCAGGCAACGGCCATAGTCACAGGGCTAGAACAGAGACACACTGAAAGACAACAATTGACTCATTACGTAATATTTCACTATATGGACATGTATGGTCACCAAGTTTCCCAACACATATGTCTTTGAATTGTTGAAGGAAGTCAGAGTACCTGGAGAGAACCCACTGAAAGATGGGGAAGACATGCAGACTTCACTCAGGAAGATCATACTCAGTTGGTCCCAAGATCAAACGATCAAACCAACAATCTCCTAGCTGACGGCAAACAGCCGTACTTCTTAATACTTTCTTATTATCTGATGTCTCTGAAATACATGTCCTGGCCATGTTCTGTCCTGTCATGGCTCAAATCCTATGTATCAGTTTACTACATAATGTGCCACAGGTATTTTTTGGCATCTAACATAAAGCTCTTTCTTTTTTGTTAACTTTCTTGAGCCCTGTAGCCACCTTCAAGTTTCTTTATAATGGCTTATGTTTAATTCATCTTCACAAAGTCTATAAGTGTGTTATTATAACTTCGTATTGTGTGTCTTTGGAACTATTTGAAGTAGTAAACAAGTTTAGAGGCTGAATATGTAATGCCCATTGCCCCTGTGCTTAATCATTTCTTGGAGGTACACAGTTCCAATGTGTACCTCTTGTGTTTAGCTTTGGACAAGGGGACAGACGAGCACACCTCGCTTCGCTACTCCCTGTTTGAATTACTGGAAATTTCCTATTTGAATTCAATTGGACTATACTTGTTTGATCTTTTTGCATGTAACTCAGGCTTTACTCCCCGAGCTAGGAGACGCTGTGTGAAGGATCATAATAGCGAACCTGCAGCCAGTAAATGTTCACCTGTATGGGTATTACTGTGGCCCCCAGGGGTCAAGGTGGCAGGTGGCATAGACTTGTCTGGATATATTTCCCTTTTTTGTTGGGAATAAACATTCGGATTGGGAATTCTTCAAAGGGAAAGAAACCAGGAGGGATTTTGGAGCCAATGGGGTCATAGCAAATCCCAAACCCTCATAACCATTCTAGAATCAATTCAAAAAGCAACAAATATAGACAAACAATAAAAGAGGAAAGGCATGATGCTGAAGTAAAAGCCCTTGACTTTAGATAAACCTCAGTGGCCCCTTTAGGTAGTAGTGGGTTTTAATATTCTTTTGAACTCCTCTCTCTTTTCTCGGTTGACTCATAAATTTCATGATGCATTAGAGGAGCATCTACTGTATGTGATTTTTTTATTGAGAAACTTACAAAGGCTCTTTCTGTGTAGCCAAAAAAGAGCTCTATTCATATTTATGTCTAAGAAGAAATGGTAATAGCAGTGAACATAAAATAACAAAATTATTAGGGCTGGGAGATACTATTTCAACAGATACTTTTGTGAATAATATAATTTTCACTATTTTTTTGTACATTTTTAAAGGTAAAGATAAAGTGCTTTATTTGTCATTACACATACAAGGTACATCCAACAAAATTATGTAGATCAGATTGAAGGTTAGCTTGGGCCGCTGCAATCTGTGCGTGCTGCCACCCATAAACATTCAAATGTGTCACCACAAAACATGGGAAAAAAGAAAAGCATTTGGCAACAAAGAGTGAATTTTTGGTGGTAGCACCAAAATTCTGTGTAGAATGCGGAAATGACCATATTACTGTACAACAAATAAAAAATTAAAATAAATAATTTGAAATATTCACCACACAATTGTCTTAGCTCACTGAACAAATTGACCAAAGCAAAACACAATTTGCATATACCCCATCATCATCTGCATATGTGCTAATGTGCGATAGATTGATCCTTTCTTGCACTTCAGAAAAATGGGGTCTCACTAAATCCACCGTAAAAGACCAACAATATTTACACCAAGTTAAAGTAAATAAGATAAAGATGGTTGAACTTGGCCCTCTCTAAATGCATTAGACGTGAACTCCCCTTATCAGAGACCCAGCACACGCACTGTTAAAAGATGGGATTCTCGAGCTGGAAATGGTCTTTGTTACCCAATTAGTTTGCTGACGACCCCCAAGTATAATATTCCTGCTTTGACAGCCTCATACACATGTGTTAGATGAGGTATGAGGAGTGGACCACCATAGAGCAAATGGAGACCAACCAGACCTCAATATATCCAAAAACCCATCCATTTTCATTTTAAACTATTAATGTCTTTAGTAAGAATCAGAGATGGGTAGTTTTGAGAGACATTTACTTACCTTTTTGAATAAATTGAACTTCTGCGATCTATTTGTGTCATCAAATGGTTTGAAAAAAGTAAAATATAATTTGACATTTTAGTCAACAGCAGCCTAAATTTAGTCTTTCCACCAAATATTTAATCTTTTCCTTGAGTAACTATTTAACTTTTAGTTTTTTACTTCTTGAGTGATAATAACAGTAACAAGCTCTCTTTTTACGTACTAGCAGTGCTCAAAATATTTACTCTTTGAAATTTAGCTCATTTTGACAATGCTTTGTCTTTACAGGCCCTGATCCAACTAGGCTAAAGATCACTGTTATAAGGCCAGGACAGGGGACAGTGAGGACTTATCAAGGTCTACCAGCATGGGGCCTGGTACCCTGTAGCAACTGTCCATCTTTCACTGAAGGATGAGAGGCATGAGAAGCATGCATATATCTCTGCTTCTCTCAATGTCATAAGATTATACCACATACAATTCCTTTGTATAACTATGGTATAAATTAGTTAGAAACTCACTGTCACTCACTAAACTAACATGCAGCCAGGCAGAGAAACCTCTTTGTTTAAAGAGGGGCTATACAACTTTTTTGTATGGTCTTGTCTCTGAAAGTGTTTAGGGTGAGCTCCAAAAAGGGAAAATGCAACCAAAACAGTGAAAAATAGCAAAGTTGTATTGCTATTATGGCCCTAAGCCAGTGTCAGTTATTGGTCATTGGACATTTACTCAGAAATGTGACCTTACTTAAACAATCAAGGGTTTTTATCTGCAGCACTTTTCAAGAAAGTTGTGTCAACATTTCACAACCATGACAGTGACAGATGGCAAAGCAGCTGGCACCACTCAACTTTGTTTCATTTTTCTTTCTGTTCGCCTCATCTTGTGCGTCCTCCTCAAGTGCCTCTGCTGCAGTCTAGGTCTGCTGTGTATTGAAGTGTTGGAGAATCATTCATTTGGGAAGACATATTGCGTACTGTAATAACAAGGAAGGATATGTGTGAAGCCGCAGAGTAGTGAGCTTGACTATTGTCGTCTGTCGGACTAGCTCTAACTGTGCTGTTATTTGTTGTAGGAATATCGCGGCTAAAGGGGCATCTTAGCAAATCTGCTTCAAGCAGTCATTCAAATTCATAGAAGTCTGCAGATAAGTACACGAGTGATAGCGTGTGACTTGTTTAAGTGTTTTGTGATCCCATATGGAACAGTTGGGCATGCATCTTAATGTTCATATCAAGCTGTTGGTTTGTTTATGACATATACAAGGAGCTTAGATGCAGATTGTAGTTGTCGTCAGTGACAGTTTGTGATCAGACCGTGTCAGTTCTCGACGGAGCAGTGCAGACAGTGAGGAGCGGAAAGGGGAAGGGACAGACTCATCCTCTAAACCCTGTGGGGGTGAGAGCAGTCCCCCAGGACCTGAGGCATTCTGGGATTTGTAGTCATGACGAGTGCACATTTCCAAACACACAAGTTTGTGAACAGCCAATTTATTAACTACAGAGGACAGAACTCTGGATTACAAAAGAACAAAGTATTAATTTTAGAGAAAACTTACGATGCACAAGATGTAATGTGTAATATGTAATACAGGGTGCCATATTTATCTCTGTAAATTACAAATATTACAATTCAAAGTTATGTTGTATGTGTATATTGAAAAATGATGCTCATTCATTACAAACTACGCTTCAACATCTGATTATTTGAACATGTTTGTGCTTATTATATAGACAATGATTTGATCCTTGGGATAGGATTAAAATGTTTCATGTTGAATGTTATCTTAATTAAAAACAGCTCTAACCCAGGTTTTATGGGACGTTACAATGAGATAATCATGTATTTACAGATAAGAGCTCTCTCACATTAAAACAATTAATTAAATTAAAAATATGAGACAAGTATTCAACATTGAATGCTCTCACATCTATATATGCAGTTTGTGTATAGCATCTTTTAGAAAGCATGTTATAGTGCGCGGAACCAAACAATTGAGTGTCTGCTGCTTATCTGAGACCATGCCATATCAGTTTGGGTAGTTGTGTTGTGATGTAAGGACGGCAAAATGTCAGGTTCACTTGTAGATCAAGTCAACCATGCATTATCTGTCAAACAGTGAACCTGGGCTGTGGCCATAGCTTTGACTAGCTCTGACTGACTGAGTGCTTCACAGCTAATACACTACAAGGCCGTGGGCGGCAATGAGTTCCAGCTATGCACCAAGAGCTCTGAGAGACTGAGGGAAAGACATGTGACTAAAACAAACAGTGGTTATGAATGCATTTTGATGTATCTGACTTAACAGAGTTTCAATAAAATGTATACAAAGTCCCAAAATACAACAGAACTACCTGTATTGTTTTAATAATACATATATGGATGACACTGATCAAGAGAAAGCAGGCCAGATAATTACCATTTTACCCATCCGAAGAGACCCCAGCCCTGATATTGGTTTAAACCCAAGAAATAATTGATGCATGCAATCACAAATTGGTTCTCAGCCTAAAATTTGGGCCCATTATTTCATTAGATGGAGCCACATCTTCTGTGCCAGAATGATTTGTGTGTCCAACACAGAAATTCAAATCCTGTTAGAGTTGATACTGTTTCAAAACCATACCCTGTATATTGTTGAAAGGTTGTATACGTACTATATACAGTACAGTCTTGTTTGGAAAATGTTTGTTTGTTTGTTTGTGCATCTGAGCCTATGTCCTCCCCATGTGTGTCATTTAGCTGCGGTGCTACAGAGGTCCTATCCTGGGGTGCCTTCTTGCATATGTAATTGGATGTTACTGTAAATAATTGCCTGGGCTTCTGCCAGTGCGATGCTGTTGATGATTGTGTGTATTCTTGTATGTACTGTATGTGCATGGCTGTGTGTGCGAGCGCATCTGCCCCATCCGTACTCCACTCTCAAGTCCCACTGATTCTCCTTTGCAGCCATGTTGAATCCTCTTTTCCTTATCAGCCGAGCCCAGGCCTGCATCAGGCTCTCCTTGCTATGACAGAGGCTACAACAATAGGCCTGCGATACCGCTGCTTAGCGCTGCGTTTCGGAGGGGAAACCTGCCACGGGCGCAGATTAACTACAACACACACACACACAAAATAGATTGCAGCCTCCAAAACAAAACATTTTTCAGAATGCCTGCTCTTGATTAATGAAGCAATGACAAGAAGAAAAATATAATTTCTGAAACAGAAAAATCTGCCACGACTTGTTAAAGTTTAGGGGTAGCCAACAATAAACATATTGGAGAAGAGGGTGGGCACAAGGCTGAGATAAATGGTTTGAGTGATGGGCTGAATAATTTCTGGAGCGTTTTGGTTCATAGTCTACCCTTGTTCTAAATTGCACAATAATCACAGTCCATCGCTGACAGCCTTTGCCTTCTCTGTCCCAGGTGAAAATTAGGACAGTATCTTGACATTTGCTCCTCTGTCGTCTACAAGCTACAGCTCTGTGTTCATCACCAATAGCAGCAGTCACACATGAGCTGGAACACTCAGATGCCCTCCCATACTGGGCACAACACAATGTTTTAAAAATATCCTTATCATCAATATTTGTCTTTTCAATAGTGTTGTGTATTAAACATATGTATGAATAATATTATCATAGTGGACATATTTCATTATAAACATAATGCTGAAGCATATTTAGAAACTAAAAACAACTAAGATAAAAGAGTAGATGAAAATCTGTGGATAGATTATAATCTAGAATTACACATGTCTACATTTCAATTAGCGTGTAATTTGCACTAAAAACTCCTGAAGACACATAAATCCAGCCTTCTATTGAATCCAGGCTCATTACAGTGCACCTTGACTAAGCCCTGGTAATTAGCATTGGTAAGGCATTGTACGAGAGGCGGCAACACCCTCATCAACACACACTTACAACTCACAATTACAACACAACAGCACATTCTCACAACACACACTTACACCACACATTTACACCAGGCCTAAATCTGCTGCTCATTAATAGCTTGCCTCCCAATCAATTATTAACACCTACAATGAAGCCAGGCTCAGTTCGGGGCCAGGCCTTTAACTCCAGGCAAACCGCGGGCCAGCCTCTCGTCTCCTCCAGCGCCTCTCTGTCCAGCATAGGTAATTAGGCCATTTAAAGACACCTGCTACTCAATATAGCTTCGACCCGGACTGTTAATTTCGCCCCGATTGCAGACATTTATGTCCGAGTGTCACTATTAATTTGCGTTAATTTGTAGAATGTGAGAAGCTGAGGCGGAGGCGGCAGGGGCTGTGTGCTGGTGCCTCACCTGCACCGGGCCACTGTAATTGGACTCTAATGGTCTGATTGATCAGTGAGGAGAGTGAGGGATGAGTCGGGCGCGCTGGCAGCTCCATCACTCACACACACAGACACACAACCAGAAAGAAGAGG
This sequence comes from Hypseleotris bucephala, assembly GCA_036025885.1. Classification (NCBI taxonomy): domain Eukaryota; kingdom Metazoa; phylum Chordata; class Actinopteri; order Gobiiformes; family Eleotridae; genus Hypseleotris; species Hypseleotris bucephala. The sequence continues at coordinate 10,431 of JAVQKG010349930.1, read as the reverse complement.
AACAGAGGAGGGGAAAGTGGCTCACAGTACAAACACTAGGATTTTTGGACCCTGAAAAGCACACTTTACAAAACAACTCATCTAACTTTAAAACATTTTCCTTTAAAATGTACCTTTAGCTGCACCCAGCCATGTTCCATGTTTTGGATTTTACAAGCCTAAATGTTGGATCAACTTTTGAAGGAGCATTTTGACTTTTTATTTGATAAAGTTAGATTGCTAAGACTAGTTTGTTGTCTAATTAGAGAAGGAATGTTGTAGGCCTTTCAAAGAGGTAATTAATTAAGTAATACATAAAGAAGGCATACTGAATACAAATGAACATTAAATATTCTATTATATATTTTTTATGGTAAAATACACATTCTCTAAAAATTGGAAACTGTTCTCTTTAAACAAAAAACACAACAAAATTTGTATTTGTTTGATTAAAATCCTATCAGTCAAAGATGGAAATGCCTGGTGACCTGGTAGTGAGTATCAAAAGTTAAGTCTACATTTTGACACACTCTGGCTTGTGAACAGATAAAAAAAGCCAGGGTAAACTAAAATTGCTTAAAAATATTACTATTCCAACTAAAGCAAATAAAAGATTACTCACTTAGATGCTTAAAATAAAAAGTTTTGCCTCAGATGGCTCACACAGAAAATGCCTATGCCTAGGGTAAATGAATGTGTTAGCTTTCCAGAGTATTATGTATCTTCTAAAACTATATTTAACACATCTCTGATGCATATACTGATAGTGCAAGTGATAAACAGGAAGAAAACAGCATATGATCTCCCGATCCAGTGTAATATGATTGTGTTAACAGGTCTGCAGAAGCAATAACTATAACTCTAGTCGCTGATGCCAAGCTGAGCCCCTGAGGTCTACAAACCTTCGCGGGCCGACCCATCAGTGTGAAATCTGCTTCCCTCTTTGATAAACGGGCGAGATGTGACCCTATCTCTATCCTGCAGATGCCCAGATTTCCTGTCATGCTTTTTCCTCTTCTGTTTTTTCTCACATTTTCTATCTCACTGTCTGGTCATTCTTTTTTTTTTTCAAAGCTTTATGCCGCTCTCTTTCCTGGTCAGCCTCAATAACTGCATGTAATGGACCAGTCTAAACCATTCTTTTTCAGCATCGTCCATCACTTGAGTCACTTACTGAGGCTTGTCATTTACCAGCACATTTACTGCATGTAGCCAGGACTAAAATTAAAGGGGTCATATGATGCCTTTTCTCAAATTAGCTTTTCATATTTATAATATATTCAAACTAGCATAACATGGACGAAGTAAGCATAATATGCCCCCTTTAACAGTTAACATATTTAGTCCCTAGGGAATAGGAAGGACTTAGGCCTGGGACACACTGGATGACTTTTTTTCTGGGGTGACTGCAGCTTTACCTTGTGTTGTTTATGTTGAAAATAACATGAAAATATAAGCTTATTTTGGCCTTACACAAGAAATATAGCATGCCCGTGATTACATATATTATTTTACTAACTTTGTTTGGTGATCTTTGTTTTTTCCATGTGTGACAAAAAGTGGAGGAAGAGAGAAAGTATAAAAAACGCTGAAAACACGGGCTGCTTACTGCTTACGGGAGCAGCGTGGAAGACACAGCCTGTGTGCACACTACAAACTGCTAAGCAGGACGCCAAAAAGAAATTCAAAAAGCTGCCCCTCCACTCTGTGATCAAAGTGCATCCAGTGTGTCCCAGGCCTTACACTTCGTTGCTGACATCAGAACTAAAGACAAAAAGTGGGCCATCAAATTCTCCTCAGGCCAAAGTGTTGCTCCTGCTCTGTATTTTCAGCCCAAATCTCCTCAAAGTCTCCCTCATTATTTACTATAAGCCACTTTGCAGAGTCATTAAACTTTAGTCCCTGTCTAGGCACCAAGCCAGGAACAGAAACATACCTACGTATATGCCTGTCAGCCTGCCCAAAAATAGCTTGACCTTTTGTTAAGACATGTATCAATATCCATATCTCACCAGTGGCTCGTGTGTTGTGACGATGACACTATGGCCTGACCTCAGGGTAATGCAGTCATTCTTAGGGTTTAAGAAAAAGATTGTCAAACGTTGGGTCAGTACATAGAAGAGTGAAGAGTGGATTGTTTTTGATTTAGCGGTGATGGTAAAAGGTTAGATTAGAAGTATAAGTAATTAACTTCTGAAAACCAAAAAAGAGAAACCTGTACAAGTGACACAACATTGAAACCAGCCCTAAACCAGGACTAAAAGACAAAGACAAACTTCCTACCACAGCAGCACTTAAACATAATTAAACATCAACACATGTATCAATTAATCAAGGCATGAACTACAAAAGAAAATGGGGTACCACCATAAAAAGCCTGTGTACCACTTTTGGCACCTGCACAGCAGTTTAGGAACTTTAAATACGCACAACAAAATTTCTACCGCACCTATAACATGATTGACATGATTGAGTAGCATGTGAGATACCAACTTGCTCTGATTCTAAGCTATGATCTTTTGTTCCTAGTTTCAATACACTCTCCACTCCTCTGACCACCCTCGGATATACATCAAAATTACCTGTTTTTTTCTTTTTACAAGCCACATTTCAACTTCTGTGTCTCCAGGTAAGGCTTCGGCGTTTCTTACACTGTCTTGATGTGTCAGTGCTTTAAGATTTACCCAACTCCCTCGCCTCCCACTGAAATAACTGAGATAAATGCAACACCATATTAGGGATGTTGCCAACGGCTGCATGTTTTAGCGAGGCTTCTAACCCAATGAGATTTGAGCTGGAAAAAGATATGTGCAAATACCTCCTTCAGACATGTTGATTCCCAAATGATGTTCAAAAATACATGATATTTTAAGTTGAGTCCAAAAAATAAAGTATAAAAATGTGCAATAAAACAAAACAGGCGAGTGGAGATGACCTAGCCTTTAATGAGAGCGAGAGAGAGGACTATTTGAGAGATGGGAAAGGGAGGGCAAAAGCAGCAAAGCATTGAAAAATATCCCCGTGAGAATAGAGGCAATATGGCAGAGCTTCTTTCTCCTATTTTAATTGCAGAGGTAGGTTTGGCATTTTGTGTAACCCCTCCGCAGCCCATTACAGGTGATGACCAACACCTGCTCACAGTAAAAGGGAAGGCTTGACTAAGATCAGCCCAAACTCCTCTGAGAGCACTTAGTCTCCCCATCAGCAGTGATAGGTTTAAGGGCATAGTTTCAGTAAATTTGTTTCAGAAGTTGTAAGCAACGGATAAATCAACAAAGTGTTTTAAATGGTGTTTCTATCAAGAGATCCATGCAATTTATATTGGAAAGGGTTGATTCGAAAACTGGAAGCTAAGGTGTGAAGGTAATGGTGGATTTTTCATGCATGGTCTTTTATTTATTCCTGCGGCTGAGGACATACAGACTACTTTGGGTCTAAAACGGGGGATACCCTAGAAATAAAACGTACTGTCACAACAACTTTCACTCTCTCATTCATACTATAATAAAAGTATAAGCAACACAAATTCACCAATTCACAAAGCGATTTCTTTGGACCACTGGGAGACCTATATTTATTATAAATGATGTTCTGTCTTTGACTAAATTGAACATATTTTAGTTGCAATAATTTTTTGATTATAGAATAGAAATGTACCAACTCATATTTCAAATTCTTTCATTTGTGGTTGATAAGACTAGATGCTTAATTACCTTTTTACTGACACTGACTGCCTGCTGCTTTTAGGCCATAGTTCGTTTGGATTATTTGCATTATTGCAAATAGTTTGAACATATTTATTTTAGGCTTTCCAGAGATTCCAAACTGGTAGGTCAGGGTATAAGATTTTCTAGGGGTCATTTGAGGGACAAGCTGAAGAGTACTTTTGGATACTTTTCTTACATAGATTGCTGGTTAAAATATATGGGCCTGTGTTATTTTGAGAAGGCAACTTAAGGTGTTGGTCTGTCAAATCACTTTTCCGCCCAAGGATAAAACGGCTCTGCCCTGAGAGAAGCCATATTTCATGGCTATAATACAGCCCGAGTTATTTAAAGCCGCTGATGACTTCAAAACTGCAAGGGGAGCTCAGAAACAGTTGGAATAGTTAAAAAATGATTTAATAAAGTTTAAGAGATCAGGCGGTATTGTATAAAAAAGCGTCTCTGAATTGGAAATCCCAACACACTTCTTCATATGTTTTTAACAGGATGGATGTGTGACTGGTTACAATCCTAATAGGAATTTCTTAATTAATCGTAATGTGAAGTAGAGTATCAAACCCGTTGAGGACTTGTCAATCCACCAGAGCAGTGGGTCAACACAAGCCTAGGGATCTTTTCAAAGAGGAGATAGAAAGCTGCAGGGTACAGGGACATGAAATACACTAGACTTCATTCAACGGTACGCACTTAGCTTCAAATGCGCCAATTAAAAGGTTTTGTCATACAATATAAAAAGCTTAAAATGTTAAAATAGATGCACTTCAAAAGGTTGGGTTAGTGGGCATTGGGAATCATGGGAGTCAACGCTAATAGATTTTTTCAATGTTCACAATAGGCTTTCTAGTAAGATTTTTTTAAATGTAGAATGGACAGTTTTGCAGTACATTAGGTTTCATTACTGTGAACTGTGCAGCTATGGGCCTAAGACAGGATACAATCACTTAGTTGCAGGGCTGACAGAGAGGAATACACTGACAACAATTCACTCTCGCATACATCCACTTGGAGCAAATTAAAGATACCAATTGTCCTAACACATGCATCTCTCTATGTGCCAACTGCTCTCATAAAAATCATGTGTCAACAAAGAAATGATGCTGCAAATTTCTTATAAGTATAAGGAGCTCAAATCACACTGATGTGCACAAATGTTTTGCTTTGGACACAGAAGGGCGTAACACTAAAATGAATTATGACTTACCTTCTTTATATAGCTTTGGTCAGTTGATTAACATACTGTAAGATAACATAATTTACTTAATGAACTTACTAGTGTGCTGGTGTCACTGTTCATCTCAATCTTTCCCTCAAATGGCCCCCACGTCGTGCCCACGGGGAGCTGCTGCCTGCTGTGGATTCGTCGCTCACCATCTTTGAGAAACACATCAAGCTCTCCTAAAAACACACACAAACAAGAAGTAACAAAATCAGCCATATTCCTCCATACTACAAGTCCCAGAGAAAATCACAGTGACGGTGACTACATGTGCAGATATAGCACTGCCTTTGAGCCTGCGATAAACAGCCAAGGTTACAGCCAAGCACTTTCAAAATGGATAAGCAAATCAAGTGAGCATCCATCTGATGGTGTTCCTCAGACACATGGCGCGCTAACCTTACTTGAAAGGTGTCTTGTGTGAAGATAATCTCTGTGAGACACTGCAGGCTCGCTGGCTGGCAGGATCAGCTCGTGGCAGGCCTATTTCTGTTGTTCCAGGAAGCTTGAGCCCTTGTTAGTGCTGTGTGCAGAGCTACAGTTAATTACCAGTGAAATCGGATAGCAGTGTTAGTACTACCAGCGTTCACCTCCCCGACACCCCCCTCCAATCTTATCTCTGAGATTCACTGGACTTTTTGTGGACGGTGATTAATCACATAGTTATGATAAACCCTATGGCAGGCCGTGACATAGTTTACAAAGGAGGATGTTAGTGTTGTGTGTGTCTTTGAGAGTGTGTAACTTTCCAAAGTAAGCGCCGCTGCTGCAGTAAGGCCTGGATTTACATGCGGTTTCCCTGACGACGTGAAGAACTGTTCTGGTGGAAGTTGATGAATCAGACATTTGTAACAAGTGCTATCAGGTTTTATCAACGCTCGAGACACAAAATGTTTCACAGGCAAAAGACTTTCATCAGCAGTGACTCACGTCTGAAAACCCCATTTTTATTAAATCAGTGGACCTAACTGAGGTCAGAGGTCAGAGGTCAGGGTTAAAAAAACAGTGCTGTTTAGAATTACAGGGTTGTGTCATGTAGATTGAATTTAATTGATATTTAATAGATATCGTACAATTATTTGAACCATTTGGACAAACAAATAATTTTGAGTGAAAAATCTGAATACTGTGAAAACAATTCTGACATTTTGTCCAACATACGGATTCTTATTTTTTACACTAATTATGTTCAATAGTATTGTCTATCAAAAATAACTAGTGTGAGGAAGAAAAAAGTGATTCTGTAAAAGGAAACCTTTGCAAATTGAAAATGCCACTAGTGCAGACAGCCATGTGCTTGTATTGTCCAGCAGGATCAATCCACTCTTCTATTCATGTAGATGATTATTTTAACACAAAACTCCACACAGGTTGTTAACATTGCTTCTTTTGAACCTGTTTGTTCTCACGTGTGGCTAATATGTATTCAGGGCATTTGGTTCATGCTGAATGGGGCTGAAGTGATTACTGAACTTTCTGATGCGTCTGTGCTATAATGACCTATTCCTCCCTGTTCTCCGCTGTAAATATCAGCTGTGTATCTGCGGCACGCTTTTGTGTCCGTCTCTTGTGCTGCTATGGAAATGTGCGCTTATGTGCTCCCTCGCATGCATAAACATCAACTCGACATAGGGCTAGAGGTATTGCATACTACAAACGCACACCTTGCTGATCACACATAACAATAAATAGAAACATTACTTTTTTGAGCAACTGGATTTTATTTTGGACACTTAATACTTTGTTGAATCTTTTTTGTAGTTCTTATTTTATTTCTTCTAAAAAAGGTAAATACATATCCCTTTCTCTCTTTCTTTCAGAGCTAACTTCATCTTCAAAACTACATAAGCTTAAACCAAGTATTTTTGCACCTGAGAGGGTCAGTGCCTCAAAATGAATTACTCAACATGAAACGTAACACATCTGCAGGTGTGTTTTTGACAAGAAAACAACATTATTAATATGAACATGGTAGAAAACTGAGAACATGTGATGACCCTTTTAATGTTAGAGTCAACATGCAAAGTTTTGGTTGTAGGCCAAAAGTAACAACATCTAGACTGTGTTATCTTTGCCTCCTTGTCTCTCCCTCCTGTGCTGTCTTCCTGGTGTTGCAGTGGAAGGTGGGTATAAGCTCATTATGGAGAAATAATTAAACATTGGTTCACAGCTGGTCGTCATCACTGGGAGCAACAGCCGCTGCTTGATGCATTCTGTTTGTCCTCAGATAAGACCCACGGCCTTTAACCGCTTGGATGCTAGTTCCTGTTTAGCCCCGCTTGACACACCGCTCCAACCATTCCCCTAGCCAAAACTATTCAGAGATATTTTTTCTTTCTTTTTGTGGAAGTAAAAAAATAAAAAATAATGAGGCAATGTGGTGTAGGTGCAAGAAAGGGGGAGCAAAGGGGTTCCATTCAATTTGTGCAGCGTGACGTTCACCATGTTTAGGTGCCAGTTGTGTGCACCTCACACCAAATGTTGCCTGAGGACCTTGGCTCGCAGATGGCTTGTCACATCTGTTGCAGACACTAGTGGAAGAACTCCACAAAAAACTCCCATAGATGAATAATGAGTTTGCATTCACACAATGTCTGCATGTTCAATGATGTATGTGATGTATATGAAATATAAAGACAGATGTGTGCAGTTATCAGCAGAAGAACTGACAATTATTTTAATTAAGTTATGCTGTCGCTGTGATAAGGCCTGCAATCTTTAGCCCGGTCAGCCATGCTATTTTTTTCCTATTCTGTACAAAGAATTTAGTCTGGTCCCTGTTGATTGAAGTTTGATTTCTAGGGAAGATGATTAAAATAGACACAGAGTAAAATGCAGTTGCAGAGACATTTAAATAAGCTATTGACTAATGTTGTTTCCATATCCTTTATGTTGCCTACAGCCATGGTAATAATGCTTTGAGCCCCACGTTGTCCAGCAGTGACTTGGGGTAATGTAATGAGGTGGGTGCGGGCAGCAGATGTAGAGAGAGGACATTAGGACTTAGAGTTGAAATGGACTTTGTGTGAGAGATGAAGAATTCAGTAGTGTAAAAGAATAAAAGTGATAAAATGTAGATCTATTGGTGTCCAGATAATTAAAAAACAAAAGTTGATATATGGCCAGCCTAGTCTAAAATTATTTCTTTATACTTATATAGAAATAACAGATAAATATAGAATACATAAATCTTCAGGTTACAACAAGAGGAAATCCTAAAATGGTTGCTCGCTGAACAAACCCAGCACCTGTGTTCTCCCGTCAGCCCTGCTTTCTCAAATACCACACACTTGGCAAAAGGAGCCTTAGGATGTAGCTCAAGTGCCCCCCTCCTGCTCCAAAAACCCTAACCACCTTCACCCCCCATAACCCTCCCTCCAACCCCCTCCCTCGATAAGATCATCATCTGTCGCTACAGTCTAGGGTCTGTTCCTGCACTCCACAGATACTTGGCAGACCAATGAATGTCCCTTTGTGTGGAGAGATCCTCGTCAGATAGCACCCAAGATGCTCCACACTGGCATCTGTTTGTATTTTTTACCTCTTTTGTGTATGTCTTCTGTCCTTCTTTTGGGTAACGGTGCAAGAGAACGTCATCTCTAACTTCAAAATAATGGGATGCTCAATGGCAGGCTGCCAGTGTGAGTGGTATCAAAAAAGGAACAGCAGAAGAAGAAGGGTGTGAGCTTATAACAGATAAAGACTTTAAACAAAGTGAATTATACAATTGTAAACAAAGCACTGAAGAGACAATATGTCTGCATGTATGTTTAAGAACAATGCTGTATTTGTTTGAAATATCTGAAACATTTCATTACAATTTTGTAGTCTTATTTTTCATGACTCCATCTTAAAGCCATAAAAAAATCCAAATCAAAGCCATATAACCAAATAACATCGGCAAACAACAACTTCTCTTTTCAAATGTCAGCTTTTTAATCAACTTCTACTTCTACCGTTAATTTTTCAAGATATATCTGTGTCAGTCTATCAGATAGCAAAATATGTCATTGGTCAGGTTATTTTTCATATGTGTGTAGACTTGATATCAATAATTGTGTACATGTATGCATGTGTGTGTGTTTTGAAATAATTTCTTTCTCAAATGACATGATATTTTTTATTAGATGGCTCCATACAAACAGAAAATTGCATTTCCAAAAAATTTTAGTATATATTCTTAGTACAAAACACAGTGTGTTTTTCATTTTCCTGTGCTGCATGCAGCTTTAATACAACTCTTATTTGTGTGCATTCTTTACGCATTTTATCAAGTTATATAGTCAGTCATAAAGCTCTATGCTTATGGATTCCCATTAATAGTACGAATACATTTCCTTTAATATAGTTTCACGCCTGGAATGAGACCTCTGCCTCTCGACAGAAATGACGAATTACATCATCAAGTCACAACTGCAGATCAGCATTCAGATTTCAGACATTTTGTAGGATTGTTAATCTCTATAGCAAGCTAATTTCTATATGATCTCAATATTGCCGTCACACTTTTTCCATCTATAAAGGATATGAGAAAAATAAAGTTATATCTAGGCTATATTTCTTGATTTGAGCAATGCACATAAACGTCTTCGCTGTTCAAAGTTCAATAACCTGTGAGTGGCAATTCACAGATGTCCCCCTCAATCCCAGTCATCTTGGCTGATAGTCAGTGTTACGACGGCTGCAAATGGGCTATAAATTAATATACCATCAGAGAGGCATATGGGGTGAAATGGAGAGCGCCGTATCAGTTCAACAAAAGGTGGCCCATCTTTAAAGCAGATATGTGATATGAAATTTTACAGCTGAAGGAGAAATGTCAGTGAGCTTTGATAAGAGAGCGATGAACTTCCTTCTCCCCCTTTTGCCCAAACTGCTATTATCAGGTCCTGCTGAGTAAAATGCATCATTTATAACCCACAGTCCTCACTATTATCTCACAGCAAGGCACTTGTTTTAAAAGAGTGAAGAGTCTCACTACAGAAAGGCAGGCACCACCCATTCAACCAGGGTAACCAGTGCACCAAATATACAGTGACAGACCACTTTATTATAATTTTACTGCAACTGAACAGACAATTTTTTTAACAGTCTGCCTTTGATGTTGTGCAGTCCTATTTAAATCAACTAAAGCTAGTGTTAAATGCAGAGGAATCCAAACTTTTCAAAAATCTTCCAGAAATCCAAATAGTCTTACTATTTAATGAGGCAACTTACAGGTACTTGGTCTTTTGAGACACATATTGAGAGTCAAATTGAAAAACTGAAGATTAAATTGGGTTTCTTCTACATACATCTTCTATCATAAAGGAGCATGAAAGTAGTAAATCCGTATATGATTCGTTCAATGGATTTTCGTTTAGGAAACAAAAACAGAATATTAAAAAAGATGTTCATTTTTCCATTTTTTGTTTTTAAATTGAAAACGAAATAACAAATAATGGGTTCAGTTTTCATTTTTTGATTTGGTGCTTAGTTCAAAAAAGCAACATTGAAAAGCCACTAAATGTC
>JAVQKG010349776.1:0-10870 GCA_036025885.1 Hypseleotris bucephala | reverse complement strand
TGAGTTATCGCGGTCACACGGCCAATCTGCGGACGCGGACGCGGACGCGGACGCGGACGCGGACGGACATGAAACCATAATATCGCCGAACGCATTGCGTTCCGCCGATATAACAAGGTATGCTATAGTATTTATATATTATCTATAATGATAGCCTGCTATAGAGTTTAACCTAGTTATTTACAGAGTGATGACAAAACACATCCAAAACATTGTTTTTACAACTGGCAAATACAGTGGCAAGCATAGCATAGAGAAGCATATAATTGAGCCTACTTTGTAGATGCAGCGAAAGACACTTGTACGCTTTACAACAATAAAAAGACTTATTCTAGCATATACTATAATTCAACAGGCTAAAAATGGTGATTTACTTTCACAAATATTTAGCATGACCTTTCTTTGCTAATGTTATTTAAGTGATAGTAGTTCAGAGGTTCAGTAGCCTGTTTAATTTAATATTTTTATCCTGGCTGCTGATGCTCATATGGTGCTTAGTGTCCTTGGCCTTAGATAGTCCGCAGCCACGCTTCCTGGAGGCATGCTAGCTCCTTCCTTTGACACCTGTGCATATGTCCCAATGATAAATGTAACCCAATCTTATTCTCATATGCCCTCCATATACCTTCTGCGCTTGGGGCCTATAGTGGCAGAAGACCTACCACCTGTACGGAATTATTATTTGGAGTAAATAAATACATAAATAAATAAACTGTAAAAAATATATATATAATCTTCAAAAAAATATATATGAATGATTTTGCATTAGATTATTACTGTTACTTAAACAATCTAAGTTGTGTGACATTTGATTTTTACAATTTGCTGAATATAAATATGGTATAAAATATGGTATAGAAAACTGTGGAATAGTAAATTTAGATAGAGAACTTATTTGTATTAATAGCAATAATAGTTTCATTTTATCATTTTTTTGTCTTTTGTGTCTGACCCTTGTATTTTATCAGATCTCAGAAAATAAATGTCTCAATAAGGAATGTAACCCGATCTAACTGTCCAGCACATCTTCCATATATCTTCTGTGCTTGGGGCCTTTGGCGGGCAGAAGACCCACCACCTGTACTGTAAATAATTGTTTGGGAGTTGGACAATGCAAGCGTATCTTTTCCGCTACTGTCTTTGCACTTGACATCAGCAATATCGGGTGACTGGGAAGTGGCAGCTGGGCACCCATGGGTCCAGACACCACGAAAGTGTTTTCGTCTGCTTATGTGTGTGTGTTGTGTGTGTTTTTGTGTGTGTTTCGTTCACTAGGGAGGCAGCCAGACGTCTCAGGTCTAATATTTCCTCTCAGGAGAACAAACAATGCTTCTACCTTTCAGTGTCCCGACTTTTATTTCTGACTTTCCCTTCTTCTTTGTGGATTACTTGAATGCAATGTCTTCTTCTCTGATCTTTTTCACCCTGCCCCCTATTCGCCCATTCTTTGCCCTTTACAACAAAGCAACCGATAGGATCACACAAGTTGGTTTAAGTTTCTGAACACACTTTCTCTTTTGCTGCAGGCTAAGCATCGAGGGACTAGAGTATGTGTCTCTATGGGGCAGATGTAGCATGTGGTGTTTACAGGAGAATATCACTATCACAGTATTCAGAGGGAAGAGCGCACAGGACAAGGGGAGGTCTATATGTATAATTTTAACACCAAAATAAGTATTGCATAGAAGTAAGGAGTCTATGTACACACACGTTTTGTATGTAAAAATGTCCAACAATTATTAGTACAGTGAACTCGTTACTCGTTAAAATTTTCTACACTTTTATGTTTAGCTATGGATGCAAAAAACTTACCAAGTGAACAAAGATACAAACTTTTTAACAAGCAAATAATAGAAGTATATCAGGTGTACATCATTTAAAAATATTCACCTAGTATTATCAATTTGGATTAATCTTAGAGAATTTATTTAGTGTTATTCAACTATAGTTTTTTTTGTTAGATGCAGCTGAGGATTTACTTAACAAGATTGTTTAGTTTGAATTAGACATCTCTAGCGTGCCAGAGAATGAGTACTTCAAATTCAACACTTTGATACAACAGAAGACAGCAGGAATGCTTTTGAAAATGGAAAAATGTAATTGTTAGTTGGCACAATTGTTATCACAAAATAGTTAGTGTGGTAGAAATGGATGCAGAGTGTAGTGATCTAAATACCATCTGAAATGCCCTTTTTTTATCAATAACAGATTAATATGTACAGTAAGTAAGAATGTTAGTGTATGTTTTCTATATATAAACTCTAGCACATTAGCATTCACAGTTCACCTCACAGCAAGAAATCCCCAGGACGACAACTCCAGCAAGAATACAAAGTGAGCATTAGGCAAATTAGATCAGCATTTTACACTGTAACTTTGTATTCTGTTTAAAGATTTTTGTCACAATCAAAAAAGGTGTTTTAGAAAAGCGCTGGGAGCATTTCTTTTTTTATTACTGTTAGAAAAGCTTGTAGCACACAGCAGCAGAGATGATACAGTACTCCCCTGCTCTGTTATGATAACCCCATTAGACAATTTACACAAAGCACTGTTTAGTCTACACTACAGGAATGTAATATAACTTTAGATCATATCTGGGGCTAATAATAAAGATACACTGTCCATATATTAAGGTGTGGGACAGTTCTCGCTCTGTTGAAGTGTTTAAACCAGTGTATAAGTGATGAGGTAAAAGAAAAACACTTCAAACTTCATTATCAACATAGAACAAAAACAGAGGAGACTCGCTGAGTGAATGTATGGCATTTTCTACATGCTTTCTGGACATTTAAAGTGAAATAGTGCAAGTTTCATGGATGGTTGATTAAGGCTAAATAAGGTATCTTTAAGTTTGAGGATACACTGGATACACTAAGTATGAGTTTTGTCGGTTACTATTGTAGATTAAGGCAATAATGTTATAGTGCACATTTTTTAGGTAACAGATTGAAATTAAGTGCGTGTTTATTATTCTTTACTGTATTACTAAGAATTTAAAAAAGAATTACAGGGCCAATAAAACTAGATGTTTTCCCTCTTCAACTAAATTAATCTGTATTCAAATGTGTGTTGACTAATAACAATGTACATATTATTACCATCTGTTTTATGATTGCTTTTAATTCTACTATTCTCAGGCACGATACTAGTGATAATACACTGCGAAAATAAATAAAATAAAGATTAAATAAATAATAATAATACCAATGTTTCAGTATCTTTGGAAGTCAATATCAAATCAAATCAATTTTATAATACAAAATCTTTTTTACTGGATTATAATTACGGAACAAAGTAATTTCAACATGAGGTTTAAATACATTTAGGACAACTGGAAATAAAAACAACTGATGTGAAGTCAAGTATTAATTTAGGTGTGCCTTATAGTCGCACCTAACTGTTACTTAATTTTTCACACCATCTTTCTCCACACACAGACAAACACAGCTGCATCTCACCAACTCAATTAGCCTTTAAAAAGATGACGACTACTCACTTTTAGAGACGCCTAGTGTACTCTCACGGGCTCTGACATCAACAGCATAATGCCTTTTAATAAAACAACATTATCAAACTTAATATAAGGAAAGACATAGACTCAGCACTTTATCTCACTGTTAATTACTACATCGCATCTACTAATGAAAACCCACTGTGTCTACACTGTAAAACTTGAAAAGAAAATATACTGTTTAAAATAATATAGGAAACAATGTGCCTTTTAATACATAAATGAATGCATCTGTTGGTTTTAAGGTTGACACACAAACTACGAGATAAATTAAACTGAAAGTACATGGTTGCAGTGGGTCAGTGGTAACGTAATAATTCAATAAACAAAAGAAGTAGCAAAAAGTAGCAGAAGTAGCCACAGATGAAGTTCAGTTTTAAAATAATTCTTACACAAATGGTTAAAAAAGCAAGACTTGGATTCATTATAATGGCAATTGCTTTCCTCAATTTTGTCATTAAGGTTAACATTTACAGTGTATGCGGTCTAAGACAAGTGCTTTGTTAAGTAAAAACTCACACCTGTTTGGTTGAATTACCTGGAGGATAACAACACTGCTTTTGTAAATGCCTTCACAGGGACATCCAGTAAATGCCAACTATTTGCTCACTGCTATTTTTGTGCATTCATAAGCACTAAATGAACACATACAATACTACTCAGCTTTATTCAAGTCATTAATTAAGTGCAACATTGCTTTGTGTTTCCCGACCAGTCCCCCACAAACCAAGCCATAACCAATGTTTTGGATTTCTTGGAGGTGGTGCGGATTTTTTCCTAAATATAAATATATATATGTTGACAGCTATAACACGCATAACACCATAAAGAGAGAGAAAAAAAAAATCTAAATTTTTAAATAAAAAAATGCATCAGCCCAAACCAAAATTTATGAGGTATTGCGTGTAAAAATGACACATTAAGTATACATAACATGTATATATAACAGAATAGGAAAATGTATTAAAGATATTCTTCTAAAAACGACTAAAGATTGATACTGAGGAGGCGATGTCCTGTTTGCATATACCTAAGTGCGAGGGGAAACAGATCCACTGAAATTGTCAATAAAATAGAAAAGACCATTTAAAAAAATCAGTTTGTTCTGTAAAATGTGGTAGACTGCAAAACACCATTTGAAGAAGACTAAGAGAGAAGAGAATTAGAATGCACAATTAATCGCAATCCAACTGAAATGTTTCCAGATAGGTGTAAATGTGTATTAGAGTGCATGACACAGGCGTACACTGAGGACTAGTAAAACGCTGCTCTACAAATGAAAGTTCGTACAATGAAAGTGTGCAAGTTGTTCATTGTATCAGGTGTGTGTGGATCGCGATAGATCTCTCACGAACGTCGGTGCATAAAGAAATGCAGTGAAACTTGATCCTACCGTTGTCGCTGTCAGACTTGTTTTCGTGCTCCGTGTCCGTGAGTGTGAGCACAGAGTTGGATCGACTGGAGAGACAGGAGCTGGTCTTCCCCAAACCTCCTCCGCGCCCCCACAGCCTCATGGCCCTCTCTGGAGACATGACGGCCTGGCTCTCCCCCTCCATGTCCTGGCACGTGCCCACAGAGAAGCCGCGGTGAGGCAGGCCCATCTCGGAGCAGAACGCCAGGCCGCGGCGCGGAGGAGGAGGCTCACAGATACCCAGCTGACGAAGGCTGAAGTGCTGACCTGGGACACAAGCGGAGACAAGATGGAGGACATGTTTGAAAAGATGGAAAATTATTAGGAATGTATGTATGTGTGAAATGTATGTGGAATTGTAAACCTGATGCCAGAGACAAAACATAAATAACAGAATAACACTGTGATTTTTTCTGTGTTTTGTACGTACATTTAAGTTAAATAAGCTTTAACTTTATAACTTATACCTTAACTTGTATAACTTTAAATGTAATTTTTATTTTAATTAAATGATTAATTTATAAATGCAATAATATTTAATCATCGATGTATAAAAACACTGTATGTATATAAAGTAATAAAATAACAGCTTTTCTTTATCATTAGATTAATACATGTTTTATCATTATAAGCAGCAGTAGTAGTAAAGGAGGAATAAGCCTCCTGATGACAGAGGCAGGTGACGATGGAGGAAATATTTGGAAAGACTAAAAATTCCTGCATTTTATCCACATTTGAGATTCAAGAAGAAAAAACGTGTGCAAATTGTTTGGGTTGCAAAATCTATAATTACAATAAATTAATAAATAAGACCTATACAATGGAGCACTAAATAAAGAAATTATATTGTATTTTTCAATTGTCTTATTGTGCTTAGTTTCACTTTATAACTCATTCATTGATTGATGTATATAAATTGTAGCAATTAGTGAGTCTAATGAGTACTATTCATAGATTTACTTTGCTGTGAGAAAATCTTATTATGACTATTTTTATTATGCACAAAATGGACAGATATAATCATGCAATGCACATGTCTATTCAAGTTTGTATTTGAGTTTGATAAAGGTAAAAAAGTAATGTGGGTAGAGTAAACAAATAATACAAAATAACTGTATCCTATATTGTTTGGTATAAATTACAAGCGGGATCCTCGAAGTGAAACATTGATGTTTATCTTAATGTGTGTGACGGCACGAGTAAGTGGGTGATAGGGATTATCTCAAGCTCACAAAACACACACAAAACACACACAAAAACACACACAAAAACACACACAAAAACACACACAAAAACACACACCTATTAACACAATACATGCCACAATGTCACATCAAAACTGTACAATGTATAAAAGATAATGAAACTATGGCAATTATTAATAGTAATTTGTATAATGTGAAAAACAGCCTATAGTCAAAATGAAGAAGGTGATTAGTGCGTACAGCATTGAAATCCCATTACATTACACAAGACAGATGACAGAGCTGTAGGCCTGGTTATTATTAAAACCAATGGACCTAATTATTTACTATGAGCAATAGTGTGACATTATAAATATTATTTTAACCTAAAATACACAAGAATTTACAATCACATGTAGCCAATCAAGTTTTGAAAATGATTAATTTGATTTAAAAACAGAACCGCTATTTGAACCACATATTTAAATCTCAAATAAATATAATGGAGTTATGCATTAGACAGTAATTTACATATGCCAAATTTTATCACTTCCTCGTTTGGGTATCATTCAAATTTTAACATCTTTATATTTCATCTACAGTAATTATTTCATGTGGACAAAAATGCTATATGTAAAAATCTGGTTATTAAAAAAAACTTCAATTATTCATTATGAGAACAGAAAAACAAAACACAAAACTGTACAGTTCTTCATCTTTGATTAGAGAATGAATAAGAAAATAGTATTAAAAAATAAAGGCTTTTGTTAATTAATGACACAACAAGAGATAACGAGCCGCCATTCAATTAAAAGTTGTATTAATTTTAAATGAGCTTCATTAAGGGCGGAGGAGAAAAGGCAAGGCGCAAAGATGTTTGAGTAATTATGATTTTTTAATTTCTCAAATATTGACTTGGTGCTAATTGGCAACCCAAGAACAATGGGTGCATTCTGTGGGGCTAGCAACAAAATGGTTAAGCCTTCAAAAGACATTTAATAACAGGGACGACGGAAAATACAAGCTACTGTCTAGATTTTAAGTAATTACAAACTAATAAGTAAAAATGATCAAATAAATAAATACATAAATAAACTTTTAAATAATATTTGGAGGACATTTCTTTTATTAGTTGTGCCTACAACAACCTAAAACAAAACATTTAAATTTAAAATTATGTTTTACTCTTTTGCAAGAAATAATTATATGAAAATTTTCTAAAACGCTTCTCACACATGCGGACTTCATTCAGAGAGACGGCCAACCCAAGGATCGCACCCACAACTTTCTTGCTTTTAAATGTGACTTACTCCACTATGCTACCTTAAGCTTAAGTTAAGAAAAAAAAGGTCACAATAAAATGATCATCATCAATAGCCAAAAAGATGCACATTTTCTAAACGGACTTGGGATGAAACAGCCCAACTTTAAGCGCAGTGGACGCTGAACTGTGTAACTACATTTGACAGAGCCTGGTCTCTTGAGAACTCAGATCCTGCAGAGTCAACACAACTACACATACATCTGGTAATATACATCTGGTAAACAAAAAATCTATACACAAATACAATTCCCCATGTGTACAGCTGTGCAGTACCAGCAGACAAAGTAATGCAGTGGGTAGAAATTTTTAATATACTGTAGCTACATTTGCCTTTGTGTTGTAAAGACTAAAATAAGATATAGGAGGTTAAAAATTGTGAGTAGGTCTTCATCTCTGCTTATAATGCTAAGTGTAAGCATCAAAATTCAATTAATAACATGCTAAAACCTTTTGCAATTACTAAATGTTAATTTTTCTTCTTCCCTTTCTGCTTTTTGCCTTCCTGAGTTTTACAACATAAGCTCTCAATATCTGGCCATAATTGGGACCAAACTGTTCCCAAATGACTGAATGATCGAATAGATAAAGTAATAAATAAATATAATATCTACCCAAATGTAATGGTCAAACTAACTAACTTGGACAAATTTAAATAATATGTTGTTTCTATACTGTTTTATGGTCAAAATAAAATACAGGTGAAACTCTTTTTCATTTTCATTAATTCTGAACCAGACTGATAGACTATTTAAAGGCAGAGGAACCCTTTGCAGGTGTTTTGAATTAATTATCTGATTAGAGTGTGACACTTTGAGCCTAAAATATTGAACCTTTTCACAATATTCACATTTTCTGAGATTTTGAATTTGTGATTGTCATAAGCTGTAAGCCATAATCATCAAAATGATTTCAAATAAAGTCTTGAAATATCTTGTTTTACATGTAATGAGTCTATATCATACATACATAGTTTCACATTTTAAGTTGAATTACTGAAATAAATGAACTGTTGCACGATATTCAAATTTTTCGGGTTTCACCTGCAACTATAAAAGAGTCATACAGTATGTTAGTAATACGTTTATATTTCCTGCTCTTACCTTGCCTGGTGTAATCATCTTGGTCATGTCGCACCATGTCCTTGTGTCCCTTGGTCGTCCCGTACAGTAACCTGCGAACAGCAAACAGTAACCCAAGGCCAGCAGCCATCAGTGCATTAGAACAGGTCTGAAACTGTACAACCCTTCATTCTGATGTATTGTAGAAGGATAAAACGTTTACAATAAAAGACAAAGAGGGCTCTTTTCAGCAGGCACAAAAGAGAAATGTAACAATATAAGAGGAAACGTGACCAGTGTAATAAATAAAGAAATAATGCAACATTGTCCCCTTTTGACAATACGCAGAATGGAAAAAAAAGTTGAACACTATTTACCAAAAAAAAATAAAGAAAAGAAAAGAAATCGCATTCCAAGCTATGTTTATAGGCCTACCAACTTAGCTAAACTGTGTCCTTCTTTAATTATTGGGAGACTGACAGTATTGAAAGATGCTATCTAAATATTGTTTTTGTTCACTACCACTAAGGCATTGTTATTTGGTACGTCATAGTTATTGTCCTGTGTGTGTAAACCCGGTTCAAACCTGGTCTGGTCCTGGTGCTGGTCGAAGGCCTTGAGCGTCTCACTGGAGGAGTAGGACTTCTGTGTGGGGACTCGCAGACCCTGAGAGCTGATGCCACAGTCTTCACTGTCCCCTGACGAGCCTTACACACAATAAACACACAGATAACACACACAATAAAGACAGACAATACATACACAATACACACACAAGCAGAACAAAAACATGCCTTAGTCACAGTCTCCATGAGTCATCTTCCCACCTTCCAGACGGAATCAAATTTTAGGCTTTGTTACTCATGCACTGATCCATTATAAATAGATGAAAGACAGAAGTCAATATCATAATTCATTATAAATATAGTATGCATGTATTTTAATGTGAAACTTCCTACTAATATCTGAGTAATTTGCCAAAGCAGGCTTATGTTGGGATGTTTGTGTACGGTGGGAAAATTGGTATATCAACTATTGCTAATACTTTTAAACCCTTTGTGTCTCAATTACATATGGTTACAACATGGTTAGCATTGTTGCCCCACAAGAACACCCATAAGACAAAGCATTGTGTAGTCTGTAAGTTTTGTATGTTGTCTTTCTATAAAATCAATACAGGTAGTCTGCCCACTTGTTTTGTATTAATCCATGTAATTGGGCTAGAGGTGGTGCATTAGGTATAAGTTTGCCTAGCAGTTGCCAGTTCAAATCCCGCCCAAGTACATATTATTGCTGTGTCCCCGGGCAAGACATTTCACCCAACTCACCCATGTACTTGAATGTCTGTGACGGTGTGATTGTGGTGGTCAAGAGTGGACGAATGTGCAGAATGGCAGCCATGGCAAGTGTAACTGAGGAGTGAATGAATAATGCATGAAATTGAGTGTATAGGAAGGTGCTATATAAGACTAATACATTTTCCTTTTCTTGAAAATGTCACCCTCTCAAAGTGCACTTTCCCCACTCCCATGCAAAGAAGCCCTTCAACTGAATTTTGACAAACCAAAGAATTGTAAGTCCACTAACTTCAACTGCCTCTAAAAACATGCTACATACAGTGATTGAAGTTAATTTTAATATGTACTGCACAATGTCAACAGGTGAGATGGAACAAAAAGCTACAAAATGCACTTTCCCTGTACATGCAAACAAGCCTTTTAACTGAAGCGTGACCACCTTTTTCGGACCAACCAAACTGTTAATCCTTGCCCTTAACATGAAAGTTTGTAAGTCTAGTTCAAACATCACTAGTCTAAAAGCCATCTTAAAAGGTCCAACACTTCCTCAATTCTGGGGTCAGTAAACCTCATAAAATAACACTACAGATCAAGGCCTTCAGAACCACCTCATTTTACTGCAGGCTGGAGAGACGCACTCATCTCCCACGACACAAAAACGCATCCATCCGCGAAACCAACCGCGACCAAAAGAGTCCAACGACATGGGACCTTTGACCTCTGTTTTAGTCCTAATGGAGTCTTTAGAAAGAATTATCTGTGAAGTAGAGCTCACTGCCCCCTGATCACCTCCAGATATGTAGCCCAGAGGGGGGGCAACTATAGAGTCACATTGTCAAAAAACAGTACCATGAAGGCCTTGTTTCTGAAATAATATATTGTTAGCTGGTGTAACACAGACAACCTAGTAACACTACAGTAAATATAATATAATTAGTTAGAAAACAGAATCACTAAAAAGAGTATCAAACAGTCGTGACCAAAAGTTTTGAGACACATTATCAGTTGAATGGGAAAGTGTGTTCAAATTTTTGACTTACTGAATACCTTAATTTGATTGCATTTTCTGGGAACTTTCTTTGAA